>CAKNXH010064054.1:0-21991 GCA_932178445.1 Andricus quercusramuli | reverse complement strand
TATATATATATATATATATAGGAAGGAGGGTTATTATGCATAATAAATCAAGAATTTAATTTAGGTAATCGGTAAATTCACGTGTTGACGTTACTGCGCATGCCCTGTGAGTTTAGCGTTACTTTTTCGGCTATCCGACGCTGGTTAGCGTATCATTTACTACAAAATGGCGACTATCATGATCTGGACCAATGGAGGATACCTGTTTTTATATGAAGGATAATTTTAAAAAGTCCTATTCTCAATATCAAAATCATTGAACATTTATTTGCACTGGAATCTTTGAATAAATTTTTATAGAAAAAGAAGGACGTGTTAGAATACATTACTGAATAATAAAAATATATGCACATGTCATTTTAAAAATTGAATTCAAATCCTGATTTCACCGCTAGTTTTGTAAATCTGTGAATCAAGAAACATCCCTAAATCATTACATAATTATCATATTATATAACGTTCAAATAATTCAGAAAAACAACAGCGTACGAGAGAACATTAAAAATATATATACACATATAATTTTGAAAATTGTATTAAGAAAATTGGAATCTCCTCTTTAAAATGAGACCAAGAGCATCAATGAAATATTTACTTGTTCCCGACTTATGATAAAAAATGCGGAGGCATGTCCAAGACGAAAATTAGTTCGTCGAGCGGTAGTCGAATGTGGTGTAAATGTCATGAAGGTTAACATAGTTAGTACATCCTTACATGGTAATGCAGACGACTTTTTGGAAAAAAATATTCTAAACGTAAAAGTAAGTTATAAATGTATAAATAGTAATATGTTTCAAGTGTAACATGCACTTGCTCAATTATGTTTTATCCTTGTATTGGTTAAAGACCTCTCAATTTCACGAAATTAAATCATCTATCCAAAGTTTTAAGTTATAGTGCCCGATTCTGATCAAATCGATCCGATACTCGAACCTGAAATTTTGGCATATCTTATTTTATTGTAAGTAAGTACCAACTATGCTAACCTTCCTGACATTTCCACCTATTTCATCATAACCATGACGTCATGCTAGATTACTAAATTGTAATAGAGGAATGAAACATAAATAAACTTTTATTGCACAGATCATAGCCAATATTAAATGATATAACATTATTGTCAGTGATCAATTCCTGTTACCATACAAAATAAAATTAAAAATTCGATAACTCTATGGCTCAAGTTTGGAAAAATTAATCAGTTGACAACGTAAAAATTAATGAACAAAAATTTCCATTGAATCATTCAAATGAGCTTTACTTTATATTTTCATGAAAATTAATATTTTAAATCAATTTCAGAAGAAATTGAAACATATTTACATAGAATTGTGAGAACGGAATTGATATACTCATTCAAAATAGCACAAGCATTTGAAAAATTTATATAGTTGCAACAGAGATATGTGGAATATAAATAAATTTTCATTTCACGAATTATAACCAATATTAAACTGCATGACCTTGAAATAAATAATCAATTAATGCTCCTTAATAAAGAAAAAATATAGTTCAATCTTTATATATTTTGATATTGTAAAAACACTAATCAGCTGATAATTAATTATTTATTTTCTAACATAAAAAGCAATAACAAATTATTCCCATTAAAACATTTAAATAATGTTCATTTTATATTTCTGAAAGAATTCTCATTGTTATCAACATTTTAAACTAATTTCAGAAAAAATTAAAACCTCATTTTAAAAATTGAATTCAGATAATCATTTCACAACATCATTAAAACTTACAAAAATGATATAATTGGAATAGAGGTGTTTTGAAAATAAATAAACTTTTATCATATGTCAACGGCCATACCTCGCTGAAAAAAACCAGTTCTCGTTAGATCACTGAAGTTAAGCAGTGTTGGGCGCGGTTAGTACTTGGATGGGTGACCATTCAGGAATAATACTACTGCGTGCTGTTGGCGTCAAATATAAGGTAAAGGTACCTATCATGAAACATGTCCCAATTACGAAACAGTTTGACAAATAATTCGATTTATAAATTTAAAGGTATATTTTTGAGTACAAATTACTATATTAATAATTATAAAAGTTAGGCTTCTTATCTATATAAAAAGCCAGTATGGTTCTAAAGTTTTGAACCCCAAAAAATAATTTTAATTATCTGTAGGTGATTCTGATACCAATCTAGTTAGATTATTAAATTGTCCATGTAGGAAAAGAAAACAATCCAAAGCATCCACAGATTAACTAAACTCAATATATTCTTTTTTACATAAATCTTTTGATTAAAAAAGAAAGATTTCTTATAATAAAATTGAGATCAAAGTATGTAAACTCAATTTAAAGAAATCTTAAATAATTTATAAGCAACCTTGCAGATTGGATAGAATAATGAGTTTAGTGTTAAAAAAAATTTAAGTTTAGATGGAAATGAAGTTCATTTTATCATGAATAATTTTCCCAAAAAGGGTTGAAAAAGGTTCATAAAATAAAATTCACAAACAATCTAACTTTTAGGAACCAACATGTTTCGAGGTCAATTTAAACCACCTCATCAGGGATTATTTATAGTGATAACTAAAGGTATGAGTAATTAATATACCTGTGAAGAAAATATTCTTTTTACATTTTGTGTGAAATATAACTTAATTAAGTTTAATGTAAAAACAAAAAATTATTTTTATGTACACTGAGTACTGAATCATCAACATATCTTGCATAGAAACCAATATTAAAATCAATTTTTGGAAAAACTTAATTCTCTTTTACGAAAATTTTTCATGATAAAATGAACTTCATTTATATCTGAATTTAAAAATTATATTTTGTATTTTGAAAAATATAAAAAGATACATTTAAATTAAAAAGAGATACCATAATCACATTATTATAATAATTGATAATGGTAAAGATTGATAAATATAAAAAATTTTAATTTTAAAAATACTTATAATATAATGATATCAATGTACTTACTTATAAATAACGTAAAAGGTATAAAATGTCTCTGTTTGTGAAATTTTTCAGGAAGAAAATTAGAAATACAATATTATCAAGTCAATCTGTGCAAAAATTCTATTTTTGAAGAAAAAGGCTCAGAAACATTGTAAATCCAAAAATCAGTTGTTTTGAAAAAACATATTCAAAAAGTTCAATATATGCAAAAAGAATTGCAGAGGCCTTTCTATGCAATTCTTCTTGCATATCTTTGCATTGTTAAAAATTCCACTATTTTCTTGAAAAATCATATTTTTTAGTGAAAAATTTAACTATTTATGTTAAAAATTCGTCTTTTTGGGTTCAAATTCAACTATTTTTGTTGAAAATTCAATTTTATGGGTTTAAACTTCAACTATTTGCTTTAAAATTCATATTTTAGGCTGTTTTTTTTAAATTTGACTTCTTAGGTAGAAAATTGAAACTATTTGATTGAAAATTCAATTGTTTTTTTTTATTGTCTTTTTGAATAGAAAATTCAACTATTTCCTTGAAAATATTTTGAAAAATATTTTCGGGTGAAAAATTTAACTGTTTTGCAGAAAATATGTCATTTTGGGTTTAAAATTAAACTATTTGATTGAAAATTCAACTATTTTCTTGAAAATTCATATTTTTGGGTGGAAAATTAAACTTTTTTGTTGAAAATATGTCTTTTTTTTGGGTTGAAAATTCAATCACTTCGTAGAAAATTTAACTATTTCATTCAAAATTAACATTTTTGTTGAAAGTTCAATTATTTCATTGATAATTCATATTTTCTTTTTAAAAATTCAATTATTTTGTTTAAAAATTCAACTGTTTTATTAAAAAATTCATATTTTTGGACTTGAATATTTTTGGGGTTTTTAAACAATTTGAATATTTTTGATATTCGATTGTTTGATTAAAAAATTTATATTTTTGGATTAAAAATTCAATCGTTTTGTCTAAACATTCATCTTTTTGGGTTGGAAATTCAACTATTTCGGCTGCAAATTCATCTACTTAGTTAAATTTTTTGTTTCGAAAATAAATATTTTTGGGATGAAAATTAATATTTTCAGGTTGAAGATTCAACTGTTTGGTTGAAAATTAATTGTTCTGTTGAAAATTCATATTTTCATGTTGAAAATTGAAGAGTTTTGTTGAAAATTCCTCTTTTTGTGTTAAAAATGAACTGTTTCGTTGACAATTAATTTTTTTATTGATTCATAATGTATTATATTATATAAATAACTCATAATTTTCTAAGTGAAGATTCAATTGTTTTTTTCGAAAACTCATCCTTTTAGGTTAAAAATTCCACAATTTTGTAGAAAATGCAACTATTTTGTCGAAAGTGAACATTTTTGTTGAAAATTCAATTGTTTTATTTGAAAATTGATCTTTTTGGGTTAAAAATTAAACTATTAAAAATTCGTCTGTTTGTGTTGAAAATCATCAATTTTGTTAAAGATCTAATTATTTTATTAAAAATTCAGTTGTTTCATTCGAAAATTCGTTTTTTTGGGTTGAAAATCAAACTATTCTGGTTGAAAATTAATTTTTTTTCAAATTTATGTTTCCTGAATGAAAATTCAACTGTTTTTTTTCTCGAAAATTCGTCTTCTTGGGTTGAAAATTCAACTATTTAGTTAGATATTCAACTATTTAGTTAAAAATTAATATTTTGAGTTAAAAATTCAACTGTTTTATTGAAAATTCGTCTTTTAAACCAGATGTGAATAATTTCAATGAATGCCAAAAGATTTCAAAAGGTTTGAAATAATTTAGGATATTTTAATAGTTTTCAAGGAATTTTCAACGGATTTTAGTAATTTAATTGATTCAAAAGTAGTTTTGAAGTAATTTTTCAAGATTACGAATATTTTAGGGTATTTCAAAAGAATAGAAGGTATTTTCAAAATATTTGAACAATTTTAAGGGATTTCAAAAAGATATGAAGGATTTGAAAACTTTTAGAGGTTTCTTGAAGATTCCGAGGATTTTTCATTTGATTTCAGTACTTTAATTGATTTCCGAGGATTTGCAATAGTCTAGAGTAATTTAATAGATTCCAAAGCATTTTCGAAAGCTTTAAAAAGTTTTAAGTGATTTTCAAAGTTTCAAAAGGTCTTGAAATATTTTGGGAAATTTCTAATGACTCCAAGGAATTTTTTATTTGAATAATTTGAAGGAATTTCAAAGGATTTGAAATATTTTAGGCTATTTATTGAATTTTCATTTGATTTTGAAGAAATTAAAAAAATTTCAAGAATCCAAGGAATTTTGAATTGATTTCAGTAATTTATTTCAGAGGATTTCAAATATTTTAGAGTATTTTTAAAGATTCTAAGGCATTTCCAAGAGATTTAAAAAGTTTCAGGGAATTTAAAAAAATTTTCAGGACTTGAAAACTTTTAGATTATTCTAAAAGATTCCTAGGAGTTTTCAATTGATTTCAGTAATTGAATTGATTTCAGAGGGTTGGAAGATTTCAAGGCATTTTCGAAAGCTTTAAAAAGTTTAAATTTTCAAGTAATTTTAAAATAATCAAAATAAATATTTAAGGAATTTGAAAAGACTCCAACTCATTTCCAAGAGATTTCAAAAATTTTGAGAAAGTTCAAAAAATGGTAAAGGATTTGAGAACTTTTAGAGTATTTTAAAAGACGTCAAGACATTTTCGTAAGCTTTAAAAAGTTGCAAGTGATGTTTGAAGAATCAAAGGATTTCAATATTTTGAAAGAGTTTCAAAGGATTGGAAATATTTTCGGGTGCTTTTAAAAATTGCAAGGTATTTTGAAGAGCTTAAAAAATTCAAGGAATTCCGAAATATTCTGAACGATTATTAATTTATTTTTTTAACGATTTTAATTTTAATTAACGATATTATTAATTTTCTAAGGATTTTTAAACGCTTTGAATGTCTTTAAGAGAAATAAACAAATTTTTCTGCGAGTTTAAAGAATTTTTTGACAACTTCGGAATATATGAAACTATTTTATAGGACTTGCAAGGTTTCGAAATATTTTAGAATATGTAAATGAATGTTATAGGATTTCCGAAGATTTTAATGATTTTATGGGATTTTAAAAGTTCTCAAGGTATTTCAATAAGTTTTCCAGGATTCAAGAAAATTTCACTCAATTTCACGGGATTTTATAATATTTTAATGTACTTATAAAAAATTCATTCACAAGAAGTGAGGCATTTTGTAGGTTTTTATAGATTTTTAGAGATTTTCAAATATGTTTTGCAATTAACTTGAATTCACCCTGAATTATTACTGAATCATTCAGAATTCTTTCATCTTCTTCTTCGAATTTTGTTAATTTACGTGAATTTTTTAAAATTAGATCAATAATTCCATTCAGTTCAATGGATATTTTCTTATATTTTTGATGTTATTACTAGATAGATATTTATTTTTCAACATTTAATCAAATTCTTTTGAATTCCTTTTCCTTTTCCAAAAAAATGTTCGCGCGAAAATGTTCATGTATACAGGTTTTGTTTGACAGAAATGTTTGTGAGAACTTTTTTACTACATATTTTATGCATGATTGTGTGCACATAATTAAGAATTTCAAATGAGAGAATAATTTCACAAAATCAAAATATGAATTTTCGAAAAAGGGCTTGATCGCTTTTTCCATTTCTCATTTGTTCTAATACAAATATCTTTTATTTGTACTGATCATATGTATTTCAAAATGTGTTCTATGATATATTATTGTAAATAATTCATTTTTAACTCTAGTCTTTGTAGTAATATAGGTTTTTAAATTATTTTATATGAAGAAACAATCATTAAATTTACCTAAAAAATTGAGAAATGGTCATATAAAGTATACATATTTCAGTATATTTGGAAAAAATGCGAAGATTCAATTCAAAATCGAGTTGGGGAATAATTTTTTAGATATATTAGTTTTTTTAATGAAGAATTTTAACCTGAATGTATATTCATTAGTAAACTAAAAAATTAAATTCAAAAACATTTAAAAATTTATAGAATATATAAAAAAATGTCGAGTTAAATTTCGTAGAATCTGTAAAATTCACATATGTATTAAAAATCTTTTTCTTTACTGGATATTATTTATTGTTAGAATTTTTTGTTATGCTTTTCAGTCATAAGGTGTGTTAATGACACTGTTAAGCGTAATCAAATGGTTTTATTAAACAATTAATAATATGACCAAAGTCTGTACACTCTTTTGTTTTATTTTGTGCTCACACAATGATTTTAATGATCAAAATATCAAATTAATTACTTTTGTATTATTGACACATTTTTTATTATAACAAAACTTAAAAATTAATTGCAATTCAAGAATTAATTAATGATTACATCATAATTTTACTCCTTCATCAATTTTTTGAAAATTTGTGCAGGAAACTCGGGGGTTCTTGATGGCTGATTCCTGTATTTGACAGCACATCTGAGCAGATGTGTTTATTATCGTAAGATTCTCGGCGACTTTTTGCATTAATATCTAGCATATCTACAGTTTTGCATATAAATAATTAAGATTCGCCATTTCTTTATATGAATGAAGCATGTTCGATTTACTCAAGAACAGTGATTTTTCTTTCAAAAACTCTCATGCGTTAAAAGGTACAGATGCAAACGCGTGTTTTATTGAATATCTCGGATCTTCTCAAATGCAGTTGTATAGTTTCTTCGTCAGGACGGCAGTAGTATCTTCTGTTCTAATGGAGATAATGAAGTGATTCAAATTAGAAAGACGATCGTTGTTTTTATCTTAATCGTGACCAGAGAGGTGCGACGGATTATTCTCCAAATGAATACTCTAACGATACCGATCAAGAGCGCCGTTCGTCCCCACCGTCCTTGCTAAAAAAGGATTTCGTTGAAGGTGACGTTCAATTAAGTAAATGTACTTTAAAAATTCTTGGAGGTGATTTTGTAGAGAAAATCCCTTTCGATAAGGTTCACAACGTCTTGATCGAAAAATGTTCTCATATTTTGCAAAATGGATCCGCTAAGGAACCAATAATAAATCCAGAAATCAAGCAAAGATTGACAGAGTATAATTTAAAGAAGGACGGTTTTCAAGTAGCTTCTCCGGAAAAATTAGTAGCAGCCATTTATGCTGTTGGCTTGGCGTTAACATCATTATTTTGTTTTTTGACGAGGGAAGGTGGAAAACC
The DNA here is from genome assembly GCA_932178445.1 of Andricus quercusramuli. NCBI lineage: Eukaryota > Metazoa > Arthropoda > Insecta > Hymenoptera > Cynipidae > Andricus > Andricus quercusramuli. The sequence continues at coordinate 13,880 of CAKNXH010064054.1, read as the reverse complement.
ACCACCCTTTCTCCTTGGCATGATTCCCCCCGGAACCGCTTTCGCATTACTTCAGGGGGTGCCGTTCTTTGGCCGTGCCTCGGCCTTCATTCTTTTTGCCAGATTGATCTACTTTTGGTCAACTGGGCTTCTTGCCGGACCTGCCCAGCTACGATGTTAGCTTGCACGTCCAAGAGGCTTCCTCAGCGAGGCTGCCTCTCTGAACACCAAGCAACTCCTTGTCCCCTGGCGATGGTAGGTAGCACTGCGGTGTACTTTCGCATACCGCAGCTTTATGCCCCTCTTTTCCGCATCACCAGCATGATTTGGTCCTATCTGGATCCTCGCAGTTCGCTTCCATGTGGCCGAAGCCTAGGCAGCGGTAGCACCTTATTGCCTCCGCCTTCTTGTGCACACGGCAGGATACTCATCCTACCTTTAGGTGTCCAATGCGCACGAAACCTGTCAGCCAGATCTTCTGCCAGCTCCACGAAAGCCTTCAGATTACCTCTGAAGGGTTTTTTCGTGAGGCTAACCCTGATGACTCCAAACCGTTTGCCGAAATGTTTCCGAACGGCTTCCTCGACTTCTTCTGCATCTGTCGTCGTATCGAGGTCCAGAATCTCGACCTCGGTGCGTGGGACAAGCTCACGTACGCTACCCCCGTCCCCAACCGCTTCCTTGATGACAGCCGACAGGTTAGCTCTGCCTTTTGATTTAGGTCCCAGTTCTACTAGAACCTCGCCGTGTCTCGTTTGCCTGACGACCTTAATTTTTAGGCCAAGGGCGTCAGGTTTCACCTTCTTCTTAAGGTCCTTGAGGACCGTCGCGTAGCTAAGTCCCTCGGTCGGTATGATAAGGACCGCCTCGGTTCTAGCTCGTATGTGCCACATCTTCCGTTTTGGCGCAGACTCTTGCTTTTTTTCCACCTTTTTCGGTGTCGAGGTCGTTGGCGCTGGAGCGTTACGTGTCCTCGGCTTTTTGCTTCTCGGCTTGGAAGGACTTATCTCTACTGGACTCAGGGTGGACTCCCTCTCTCGCTTCCTATCACGGGGAGTGAGAGCTGCCACGGCTTCCTCAGTCTGAGTGCAGCTTCCGTCTGTTTTCTTCTTTGCCTTCTTCTTTCGGATCATGGTTCTCGTTCGGGCATTTCGTCGAACGTTCTCGATCAAATCCCTATGAAGCCCTTCGGTTATCATAGAGTGATCGCGCAGTTCATTGATGAGCCGCTCCGCTCGTTCCAGCCCATCCCTAATTGGCAGCCAAATATTCCTCTTCGTGCTGCTAAAGTCCACCATTTCTTTTATGGTGCCTCGTAACTCTTCAAAGAGAGCATACGTCTCTGAGAGTTTGGCATCCATTCTACGATGTCCACCTTGTTCATCGATACTTCCACCTCCTCCGTCACGTCCAAAGGACCACCTAACTCCTCACAAACACTACTCTCCAAGTATGTTTAGTCCCCCCCCCCCCAAAATCCATGGGACCGGCACTGACCACCGGGGCTTTCACCCGATCGGAATCAGTGGGGAGATTTCTACTCCCTTACGGTATGTCGTTCTTCACATACTCACTCATGATTGGTTTAAATTCGGGGTTCTTTCCCCTAGCTGCCCAGCTGAAAATTCCTGTACAGAAACCTCGGAGGATCTTGCACATGTTCCTGTACACGAAACTGCACACGAACCCGTACAGGTAATCTTGACGGTTCCTGTGCAGGAATTTGGCGAAGGAAACTATACATGATCCTGCAAAGGAACCTGTATACAAGCTAACCTTTGAATGTTCCTGTACAGGTTGCTTCACAGAGTCAATTGAGGTGTGGGTTCATGTACAGGAACATGTTCAGGATCCTGTACATGAACCTGCATAGGAACTAATCCACGAGGGTTCGCTAGTTGCTTGGCTCTCTCCAAAGGTTCCTTTGACGGCTTTCTGTGAAGGATCCTATGCATGTTTCTGTACAGACACCTATACAGGATCATTCAAATGTTCTTTTGTCGGTGCAGATTCCTTTGCAGGATCATGTTCAGTTTACTCTGCCAAATTCCTGCACGGGAACCGTCAAGATTACCTGTACAGATTCGTGTGCAGGTTCGTGTACAGGAACATGTAGAGGATCCTTCGAGGTTCCTGTACAGAAATTTTCAGCTGGGATGGTTTTTGTCCACCCCGGGTATTTGATTTCTCCGGTATCACCCATATCTGGAAGGCGTTCCCCTATCCGCAATCTGGGGAGGCGCCCGATGGAAGACCAGTAACCCTGCACGGAAACATAATTATTTAATGATGGTGGTAATAAGAATGATGATTGTATTTCTTTCCTGAGTGATGCAGGACGAATGTTGGCAGACGTGCATTACCATATGTCCATGACGAGACGGACGTTTATAACCCCTGTCGTAAACCAACTCGTGAAGGAAATTTTGGAGGGAATTCCTATATCCAACAATATAGTTGTTTGGTGAGAATCTTCATGATAGGCTGAAAGCTGCCAAGGAAATTGAGAAACAGAGTAGAGTTGGCGAAACCAGCAAATCTTTCCATTAAAAGTGGAAAATCATACCCAAAGCCTCAACAGAAGACACCCCATTCACGTCCAAGACAGACATCGTCAAACTTCAGAGGCCCGTTCAGAAGGAGTTACAGTAAATACAGGGGTCGCTGGGACGGGCCGAAGAGCAACCGGACTCAATCGCAGAGGCTATTCCGTCGCCGTTATTAGAGGTAAATAGACCATCTGGTAGACTAAAGTTTTCTGAGGATACATGGTTACAGTTGACAGATGATAGTTTTATTATCCAATATATAAGGCGCTATAAAATTCCTTTTATTGAAAAAGTTATTCAAGAGAATAGACATATTTCACCTAATTTCACAAAATCTGAATTTCAAGACTGCTTACTTGCAGTAAAAGACCTTTTTAAAAAGGGCAGTATAAAAGAATGTCAATCATGTGAGGGGAATTTATTTCATCACATTTTTTGGTCGATAAGCCAAATGGGTAAAAAGGTTCATTTTCAATTTAATGAAGTTAAATTTTTTTATACAAGCCCCCCACTTCAAGCTAGAAGACCTTAAAACAGCAATCAGGCTAATAAAACCGCACTGTTAGAAAAATCTGTACTAGATTTAGTATACATGTAATGGAAGCAAGAATGCACAACATGAAATTAAATTTAGTATACCAGCGTACAGTAAATTTAGTATATGCATATAATGAATTTAGTATGCACGTACATGAAATTTAGTATACGCGTATACTAAATTCAGTATACATGTATACGAAATTCAGTATATATAAGCATATACTAAATTTAGTATACGCGTTCCGTTTCGCGTGGGTTCCATCTTCATCGCCTGTAAACATGATCAGATGTCACATGAAATCGAAGAACAAAGTTTTAATTTTCCAATAATCAAATCGTCAAGCTACACATACGTTGATAAACAGACTTTCAAAGAGAAGACATCGCAGATCCTCGCAGAAAGAAGCCGAACCTTGTAGCATTACAGAGAACTCAAACAAATGCAGCGGCATCGAGTCTGCCACCGGTCACGTTGCCCGACTCGCGTAAATCGGAACGCGCTTGCGCAGCTGAATATATTAAACATGTATATGAATTTTAGTATACAGAAACTCTAAAATTCATATGCGTGAAAGAAACTTACTGTACACTTCATAAATCTAGTATACATATAACTTCATAAAAGAAATTTAGTATATGTAAGTATACTAAAATTACAAAGTGTAATGAATTAAGTAAACGCATAGGAAATCTAATTTGCCCGTGTATACTAAAATTGCAAACATTTCTAACAGTGCGGGTTGTTATATGTCCTCTATTGACGAATTCAACTGCTTACCGTTTGGTCTCTGTACAGCTCCATACGTACTTACAAAGTTATTAAAACCGGTTGCGCAAATACTAAAAAGGGAAGGTTTCTCATCAGTAATTAATTTAGACTATATCTTACTGATAGCAAAATCCAAAGAGTTGTGTCGCTTAAATGTACTGCAAATTAGAGTGTTTGAATTTGGACAGTATAAGATTCGTAGTAGAGTTACCAGAGGATAAAAAGCAAAAGATTTTAAAATGAACACAGCAGTTTAAATAAAATCAAAGTGTCATATAAGAGACTTGGCCCAGTGTATCAGAGTTTTAATTTCAGCATGTCCGGGTGTTACATATGGGTGGCTCTATACAAACTTGATGGAACGTCAAAAATTTCTAGCATTGGAAAAAAACCAATGGGGATTTTGAGGCGTGGATTAATATTTCAGATGATGTAAGGATTGAATTAAATTAGTGTAGTAAATATATATTAGCAGTAGATAGCCCCATCCGCACTTCAGTTTATCGTTTCGAGATTTTTTCAGACTCTTCATTAACTGATTGTGGTGCTTATTGCAACGGAAAAAAGGCACATGGTTGGTGGAGTATAATAGACAGATGAGACCATATCAATTTGCTAGAATTGAAACCGCTGTTCAATGGCTTGAGATGCTTTGCAAGGGATTATAGGTCATGTCAAATTTTATTTCGCGTAGACAATACAACAGCGATTTGCTATGTTAATCGCATGGGTGGGGTGCAATATCCAAAATTATATAGCCTAGCCAGATTGATATGGCAATGGTGTGAGGAAAGAGATTTATGGATTTTTGCATCATATATAAAATATAAAGATAATTTTATCGCGGATAAAGTTGATGATTCAGTACTTAGTGTACATAAAAATAATGTTAACACTCTTCTTAATGCTTTCAATAGTATACACCCAAGATTACAATTTACTGTTGACATTGAAACTGAAGGAAAATTAAATTTTCTAGATATGACTTTAGTTAAAACCTATGAAAGACATATTATCACTGACTGGCATTAAATCAATAAATTATCACATCCAGTTTTCCATGAAAATAAATATTGAACGATGTGAACAAATTCTTGTTCAAACCATTTTCCTGTTGATACACATGGTCATGACTTCAATTTGAATGATATTAAAATTCTTTATCATGAAAAAAAAATCAGAAAAAGAGAGAATTCATGGAGATGTTTTTTATAAAGAGAGAAGGTAACAAGACTATTAATTTAAAAAGGGACCTCTCAAGATATGACAAAGTATGGGATAAAGTTACCCAAAAATGAAAAAAAAATCAACAGGTACAAATTTTCACCATCCTATTGCGCCACTTTCATAAAAGACGCAAAAATTCTTTTAAATCAGTTTTAACATAAAATTATTATGTAAGGACTGCTAAAACCTAAAAAAAGACAAATGTGTATTGTCTGTAAAAAAATTTATTCTATATTATCTGTTCAATAAAAAAGTTACAGCTAAATTACACAGAACCGTATCCAATAAATTACATAATTTCAAACATTTTTCCGTTTTTTCTCATACTAGATTTCATTTTTATCCAGTCATAAAGTTAAATAAATGAGCCTTTTTAAAAAACAAATTAACAAAAAAGTGCATTTTTAACTAAATATTTTGTTTCTCAGGTCTTAACCCTTTTATATATTTACAATCAACTTAAATTACAACCTGAGTATACACAAAAGGCAAATGATTTTTTTATTGTACAATATTATTGTTATAAACAAATAAACAATTTTAATACTTAGAACAAATTTATTTGCTACCTAATATGTATCTAAGTAGCTTTTTAGATTTTTCAAACTCTAGAAAATTGTTAACACATAACATTTAACTTTGTTATAAATAAATTAGTTCAATAAATAGAACATTTTGATCCATTCTTCTCGGAAAAAATTATTTCCGCTCTTATATCTATCAAAATAGGTGCACGGACGTACTGAAATCTACAAAATATTTAGGATCTAACATTAAGCTTTGTTATAAATAATTGAAGTTAACAAATAGAATATTTTCTTATTATTTTCGCGGAAAATATTATTTGTCATATTATAAGTATCGTAGTAGCTTTTTTAAACTTAGTTTGCTACAAAATATTTTCAACACTCAACATTTGTCTTTGTTATAAATAATTTAAGTTGAAAATGAAAAAATTTTTATCATTTTTTCGCAGAAAAAAAATTTTTTGCTCTCTTCACAAGATGGCAAAGAATTCTTTCGTGAGAAAAGTATGGAAATGCTTTATTAGCTTATTTGTTTATAAAATTTGTTTATATCAATACAATTCTATAATAAACAAATTATTCACTTTCTTGATATGCTCTGGTTACAATTCAAGTTGATAAATAAGAGCTACCAGCTGAGAAAAACAATATTTTTCTTATACATGCATTTTTTGTAACTTTGTTCTTCAAAAAAATGGCTAAACATTTACAAAATTTTTTTTTACATACTCTAATGATTATAGGCACTGATGGTTATTTATAGATACAAATTAGAAGACAGAGAAAAAACACTTGCAGTTTCTTAAAATATAAACTCAACTCTTCCGTTCTCTCAATTCAAAATTTTCAAATTACTGAAGAGAAGAAAAAAAATTTTTTTTTTTAAATAAATTCTTCATCGAGTTCCTTTGCAGCTGCGTTCATGAACAGCGACTCTGTCGGGATTAAATGTTCTTCCGCATTGTTTGCATGGAACCAATTTTCCAAGATGTTGTTTAAAAGTTATTTCAGCCAATTCAGCTGGAGTTAAGGCCGATTTTTCCAAAGATGAACGATCTACAACGAGAATATATAATAATAATAATAATAAACAATCTTAAGCCTGAGACATTTTAAATAGGAATCTGTATTATCATCGGAGGTTATAATTATCGATCCGTTGAGAAATCCAATCACACATACTGCAAATAATGGAAATCTACAATATCGATCAGAGATAAATTCCTCTAATACAGAAAAATTATTTCATCATTACAGACTAGATGGAGAGATAAATTAAAATTTATTAAATTGAAATTTATTCAGAAAAAAGATCTCACTCCTCTCGCTCCACTGGGATTTGAACACCAGATCAACTGATTTCCGGTCAGGTGCTCTACCAAGCTACAGAGAGATCAGAGAAAGATACTGTTTTTCTGATATACGCTCATTCAGCAAGGTGTTACACAATCAATATTTTAAATAGGAATCTGTATTATTATTATATACCGGAAATCAGTTGATCTGGTGTTCAAATCCCAGTGGAGCAAGAGGAGTGAGATCTTTTTTCTGAATAAATTTGAATTTAATTTTTATTTTATATCTCCATCTAGTCTGTAATGACGAAATAATTTTTCTGTATTAGAGGAATTTATCTCTGATCGATATTGTAGATTTCCATTATTCACAGTATGTGTGATTGGATTTCTCGACGGATCGATAATTATAACCTCCGATGATAATCCAGATTCCTATTTAGAATATTGATTGTGTAACACGTAACACCTTGCTAAATAAGCGTATATAAGAAAAACAGTATCTTTCTCTGATCTCCCTGTGGCTCAATTGGTAGAGCACCTGAACGGAAATCAGTTGATCTGGTGTTCAAATCCCAGTGGAGCGAGAGGAGTGAGATCTTTTTTTCTGAATAAACCTGAGACAATAATTAAAATAATAATATACTTTTTAAATTAAGTTCATCCAGAAAAAAAGATCTTTCGCTCCGCTAGGATGCGAACGCCAGGTCGAACTACTAAGCTACTAGAGAGATCGAAAGAAACAGATTTTACAGCTAAAATGATCAATCATCCACTAAAAAAAAATTCAAAGTAAAAAAAAACATTACTATTACTAGGAATCTACATTATCATGGGAGATGGTAACTATCAATCAGAAGAGAAATCTTTTCACACACTGTGAAAATGGAAATCTACAATATCGACCAAAGTTATCTCCTCTAATACAGAAAATCTTTAATGTCTTCTCAGACTAGATGGAGCCATAGAATAAAAAAAAATGTTAATTAAATTCATTCAGAAAAAAGATCTTCGCCTTTCGCTCCGCTGGGATTCGAACGCCAGGTCAAGTGATTGCTGGTCAGGTTATCTAACAAATTCTCTAAAAAAAATTTTATTTATAGCTCCATCTAGTGTGAGAAGACGTTAAAGATATTCTATATTAGAGGAGATAACTTTGATCGATATTGTAGATTTCCATTTTCACAGTGTGTGAAAAGATTTCTCTTCTCATTGGTCGTTACCATCTCCGATGATAATGCAGATTCCTAGTAATAATATATAATTCATTTTTTATTAAACTACTTTGAAATTTTTTTTTGTGGATGGTTCATCATTTTAGTTGAAAAATCTTTTTCTGTTGTTAAAAATTTAACAATTTTGTCAACATTAAAAAAAATTTTAGTTAAAATTTAAATATTCCATGTTTGGTTGAACATTTATCTTTTTCAGTTGAAAATCCAACTATTTTGTTGAAAATGCATGTATTTTATTAAAAATTGATCTTTTTTGGTAAAAAATTAGTTCTTTTTATTGAAAATTTAATTTTCAACTAATGATTTGACTGTATCATTTGTTAGAATATTAACAATTCTTTTATTTTGTTAAAAATTATTCTGTTTTGACAGAAAATTAGTTTTTTTTATATTAATTTTCCGACGGTTGAAAATTAGTGTTTTTATTTAAAATTAATTCAACTAAAAATTTAACTAAATTTTGTTGTCGATTTTTTTCATAAAAATTTATACTTATAGGTCAAAAATTCATTTGTTTGGTAGAAAATTTAACTATTTAGTTCAAAATTCCATTAAAAATTAGAATATTTGGTTGAAAATTCATGTATTTTGTTAAAAAAATTCCTTTGGTAGAAAATTAGTTTTTCAATTAATTTTTTTAACTAAAAATTTTAATATTCCATTTTTCTTCGACATTTTTTTTGTTAATAGACATTTAATCTTTTTGGTTGAAAATTTATTTTATTTGGTTGAAAATTTAACTAATTCGTTTAAAATTTGTCTTTTTTTTTTGGTAGCAATATAACCATTTTGGTTGAAAATTCAAATTTCAGATCGAAAATTCCATTACAAATTAATATATTTTGTTTAAAATTCATGTAGTTTATTAAAAATTATTCTTTTTTGGTAGAAAATTAATCTTTCAGATGAAATTTCATCTCCTTTGTTTAAAATATATATTTTTTTTTTATTGTAAGTTAATTTTTGAACTAAAAATATAATTGTTAAACTTTCCGTCGAATTTTTTTTTTGTCAGAAATTAAATTTTTTGGTTAAAAATTCATCTTTTTGGTTGACAATTTATTTTATTTGGTTGAAAACTTATTTCTCTAACTAAAAATTAAAGTATTCCATTTTTGTTGAAAATTGATCTTCAGTTAAAAATGCATTCATTTTGTTAAAAATTTGTCTTTTGTGGTAGAAAATTAACCTTTCTAATTGAAAATTCCATTAAAAATTAGAATATTTGGTTGGAAATTCATGTATTTTATTAAAAATTATTCTTTTTGACAGAAAATTAGTGTTTTTTCAATTAATTAATTTTTTTAACTAAAAATTTTAATATTCCATTTTTGTCGATATTTTTTTTTTATAGACTTTTAAACTTTTTGGTTGAAAATTTATTTTATTTGGTTAAAAACTTATTTCTCTAACTTGATAATAAACTATTCTATTTTTTTGTTGAAAATTTATGTTTGTTAGTTGAAAATTCATCTATTTTGTTGAAAATTTATCTTTTTGGTTGAAATTTGATTTCATTCATTGAAAATAATTTTCTTAATTTTTTTTTTAACTAAAAATTAAACTATTCAACTTTTTTTCGAAATTTTTTTTTCCAGGAATTCAATATTTTTGGTTGAAAATTCATCTTTTTGGTTGAAAATGTAACTTTTTCATTAAAAATTTATTTTATTTGATTAAAAACTTATTTCTCTGATTTAAAATTGTACCATTCTATTTTTTGTTGAAAATTTATCATTTTTGTTAAAAATTCATCTATTTTGTTGAAATTTTTACTATTTTGGTAGCAATATAACCTATTTGGTTGAAAAATTAACTTTTTGATTAAAAACTTTTTTTTTATTGAAGATCCATAATTTTAGTTGAAAGTTCATTCCTTTGGCTAAAAATTATTTGTTTTTTGTTGTTGGAAATTAATTTTATTATTTAAAATGTAGCTATTTCAAATTTGCATTTTGTTAGATGAATTTTAATGAGTGAAAAATTTCATAAGAATTCAGAAGAATTCAAAGAAATTAACAGAATTTGATGGAATTCCGTGAAATTGAAATGAATTTATTACTGAAGTGAAATTAGAATATAAGAATTAAAGGGAATTCGAAAGAATTAGAATTTGAATTCAAAGAATCCAAAGAATGAACAAGAATTCAATTGAATTCAGTGGAATTGAAATAAAAATCTGAAAAAAAATTCCAAGAGTTCATAAACATGAATTTAATTAAATTTAGTAGAGTTAAAATTATTTAAAATATGTGAATTTAAGAAAATTATAAAGAATTGAAAGGGATTCGAAGAAATTCTAAAGTTTACAAAATTAAAGTGATTAAGAAGATTTGAAGTGAATTAAAAAATTAATAAGATAGCACAAGAATCCAAAAACTTAAACAAGAATTTAATCGAATTGAGTGGAATTGAAATAAATTTATTATTGAAATGAATTTATAATTGAAAAATGAGTCTAAAAAATTACGAAGAACGCAATTGAATTCAATGGAATAGTAATGAATTCAGAACTTAAGAATTTAAGGGAATTCGAAAGAATTCAAGTATATTCTAAGAAATTCTAAGAGTTGAAAAAAATTGAAGTGAATTAAAAAAATTATAAGAATACAAATAATTAACAATGATTCTAAAAAAAATTCAGTATAATTCAAATTAATTCAGAATATAAGAATTTAAGGGAATTCGAAAAAATTCAAGTATATTCGAAACAATTCAAGTGAATTAGAAGAATTGAAGCAAATTAAACGTTTCAGAAAAATTCAGAAGAATCCAAAGAATGAACAAGAATTTAATTGAATTCAGTGGAATTGAAATTAAATTCTAAAAGAATTTCGGAGAGTTTAAAAAATTTAAGTGAATAAGAAGAATTGAAGTGAATTGAAAAATTAAAAAGATATCACAAGAACTTAAAGAATTAAAGAAGAATTGAATTGAATTAAGTGGAATTGAAATGAATTTATTATTGAAATGAATTTATAATATAAGAATTTAAGGGAATTATGGATAATTTAAGTAGATTCGAAAAAATTCTAAGTGTTCAAAAAATTCAAGTGAATTAGAAGAATTGGAATGAATGTAAAATGTAGAAGAATCCAAAGAATTCACAAAAATTGAATGGAATTCATTAAAATTGAAATGAATTTATTAATAAAATGCATTTATTACTAAAACGAATTTAGTATATAAGAATTTAAGAGAATTCCAAAGGATTCAAGTGGATTCGAAAAAATTATAGGAGTTAAAAAATTGAATTGAATAGAAGGAGTTGAAGTGAACTAAAAAATTAAAAAGAATTTAGAAGAATTAACAAGAATTTAATTGAATTCAGTATGAATTCACAAGTTTAAAAGAATTCAGAAGAATCTAAAAAATTACCAAGAATTTGATTAAATTTAATGGAATAGTAATCAATTTAGGATATAAGAATTTATGGGAATTCGAAAGAACTCAAGTATATTTGAAGTCATTCTAAGAGTTGAAAAAATTGAAATTAATTAAAAAATTAAAAAACTAAATAGTTAACAAGAATCTCAACGGATTCTGTAGAACTGAAATGAATTTAAAATATGAGAATTTAAGGGAGTTCCAAAGAATGCAAGTAGATTGGAAGAAATTCTGAGAGTTCTGAAAATTTAAGTGAATAAGAAGAATTGAAGTGAATTAAACAATTCAAAAGAATTCAGAAAAATCCAATGAATTACCAAAATTATAATTGAATTCAATGGAATAGTAGTGAATTTAGAATATAATAATTGAAGGGAATTCGAAAGAATTCAAGTATATTCGAAAAAATTCAAGTGAATTAGAAGAATTGAAGCGAATTAAATTTTTTTTTTTAATTCAGAAGAATCCAAAGAATGAACAAGAATTTAATTGAATTCAGTGGAATAGTAATGAATTTAGAATAAACGAATTTAAGGGAATTCGGAAGAATTCAAGTATGTTCGAAACAATTCAAGTGAATTAGAAGAATTAAAGCAAATTAAAAATTTTAACAAATTCAGAAGAATCCAAAGAATGAAAAGAATTTAATTGAATTCGGTGGAATTGAAATGAATTTATTATTGAAATTAATTTATAATATAAGAATTTAAGGGAATTGTGAATATTTTAAGTGGATTCAAAGAAATTATGAGCGTTCAGAAAATTCAAGAGAATTCAGGAGAATTGAAGTGAATTAAAAAATTCAAGAGAATTCAGAGAAATTCAGAAGAATTCAAAGAATTGCCAAAAATGTAATGTAATTCAGTGAAAGAAATTCTAGAAGTTAAGAAAAAAGTCGAGCGAATTAGAAAAATTTAAGCGAATTAAAAAATTAAAAACATGAACAAACACAAATAATTAGCAAGAATTTAATTGAATTGGATAGAATTAAAATAAATTCATTGCTGGAATAAATTCAGAATATAAGAATTTTAGGGAATTCGAAAGAATTCAAGTCGTTTCGAAGAAATTCTGAGAGTTCGAAAATTTAAAGCGAATTAGAAGAATTTCAATGAATTACAGAATTTAAAGAATTCAGAATTTAATCCAAAATTGAAATTAAATTCAATTTAATTAAAAATTTTAATTTAATTTAAATAAAAAATTTAATTTAATTTAATTTAATCCAAAGAATTACTGTAAGAATCTATTTTTAACTAATTCAAAAAATTTATTTTATTAATTCGAATTTTTGTTTTAAATTAAAAAAATTCTAATAAATTAAATATTACACAATATCATTTATTTTCACATGGAAAAACGTCATATTATGAAGCGATGCATGCAAATCGATCGATCGCGGCCGTGGCCTATTTTAGCCATAGAAATTTAAATTTTTTATCACGCTTGTCAACTATGTCTATAAATAATATCTTTTAACAACAACAAATATTATAAAATACCAGAATTTAAACAATTGATTTTTTATGTATATTATTTATTTATTAAAATTACAATAATCAAATATTTTTATCACAAAAATTATTTGTAATGTTTAAAGTTTCTGAAATTATTGTTAGAATTTAAAATAACAATAATTGGAGAAAAATTTCTTCCAGAAATATATTTTTTTCAATTACTGTTATTTTATATTCAAACAATAATTTTAGAAACTTTAAACATTAATTTTTTGATGCAAATTATTATTATTGTATTTTTAATAAATGAATATTTTTTATACAACAAATTTTAATTGTTTAAATTCGGATATTTTATAATTCGGCAAATCTCTGTCATGAATTTTATTTTTTGGAAATTTTCAAATTCGGTCATATTATAAACTGTTCGGGAATTTAATTATTCGGGAAGTTTCCAATTCGAGAATTTTATTTTTCATTAAAAAAAAATTTATTTATTTGATTTTATTGATTAAAAATTGTATTATTCGGGAATTTTATCCTCGTATTTAAATTAAAATTTCCGGAATATTTCATTTATAGGTACAAAATTTATTATAATTTTTTCATCCAGTGAAAACAGGACAAATTTCAATTCTCAGAAAATAAAATAATTGAATTTTCGACTAAAAAGGACGATTTTTCAACAAAATAAGTGAATTTTTAGCTGAAAAAGATCAATTTTCTAGAAAAAATGAAATACCTACATTTTTAGTGAAAAAAAATCATTTTCAATTAAAACTAAAAGAAAATTTGAACAAAATTTTTAAATTTTTAACCAAAGGAATGAATTTTGAACTATAATCATGCATCTTCAATAAAAAAAAATTTAGGCAAACAATTGAATTTTTAACCCACAAAATGAATTTTCTACTA
>CAKNXH010064053.1:102142-181990 GCA_932178445.1 Andricus quercusramuli | reverse complement strand
ATTTTGGACATTTTTCTGGACATGAACCTCGGAGGATCCTGGACATGTTGCTGCACACGAACCTCAGAGAATTCTGGCTGTGTTGCGGGACTCGATCCTCGGAGGGTTCTGGACATTTTTCTGGACACGAACCTCGGAGGATCATGGCTATGTTGCTGCACACGAACCTCGGACGATTCTGGCTGTGTTGCGGGACTCGATCCTCGGAGGTTTCTGGACATTTTTCTGGACACGAACCTCGGAGGATCCTGGACATCTTTGTGGACACGAACTATGGAGGATCATGGCTATGCTGTTGGCACGATCCTTGGAGGATTCTGGACACGAACCTCGGAGGATCATGGAAATGCTTCTGCACACGAACCTCGGATGATCATGGCTGTTTTGTTGCACACGATCCTCGGAGGATTGTGGACATTTTTCTGGACACTAACCTCGGAGGATCCTGGACATGTTTCTGCACACGATCCTCGGAGGATCCTGGACATATTTCTTGACACGAACCTCAGAGGATCCTGGACATGTTTCTGGACACGAACCTCGAAGGTTCCTGGCTATGTTGCTGGACACGATTTGCGGAGGATCCTGGATATGTTCCTGCATACAAACCTCGAAGGATCCTGGACATCTTCCTGACCACAAACCTGCACATGAACTTTGCAGGAACTATTTCAGAATCTTATACGTAAACCCGTATAGGAATTAATCCGCGAGGGTTCGCTAGTAGCCTGGCTCTCTCGATAGTAAATTCGATCTTCAAGGGAATAAAAGAAAAGCAACTTCATAGCTGTAAGCGACATGAGTTTTCGCAACGGCTTTCTGTAAAGGACCCCATACGCGTTTTTGTATACTGTACCGGTTCGTGTGCAATATCGTGTGCAGCAATATGTCCAGGATCCTCCGAGGTTCCTGGTCCAAAATTTTCAGCTAGGTGGACAATGGGAATGAATGAATTTGAGGATTATTATAAATAATCTTTCGCATTCATTTCAATATTAGTATTTTTTAATAATTTCTCTCATTTTTCACGTGTACAATAAAAAAGTGATGGAACGTCATTTTAAAAAGTAACTTAAGACTGATTTCTTTATTCCGAAAGGGTGAAAAATGTATAATTCTTTACAGGAATGCAGTCACAATGTTTGGCCCTCAGACAACAATTATTAGAGACCAATAATTACTGGGTTGATTACAATGATGAAATAGGAATACCTAGAAATGCAGTTTCGGTTTCTGAAGATGGTCCCTACATCGGACGAGCTCATCACCGAGGATCTGTAACTCCAGGAAATGTTGTTGGTGGCGTGTGTACTCTGCCATGGGGTGGACAAGTGCATGAAAAATCGAGTTTTCAAATTTTTTGTGGAAAAAATATAAACTGGGTGAAATCTTGGGATGGTAGTGTTCCATTATATGCACTTCCGGGCGGAGAAACTGAGGATAATTATCCTCTTTTTATCGGCAGAGTCTGCATTGACGGAATTTATCATGTAGGAAAAATACAGCCGAATCATCAAGTTTGTTATATATCTTTTAGTGGCAGAGAAAGGGCATTCAAAGAGTACGAAACTTTAGTTATCAATTATTTTCCAATCGTTGAGTGGGTTGGTAGGTGAACCGAATTTTATGGCATAATAATATTTTGCCGAATAATTAAATTTCTGAACTATTAAATTCCCAAATAATAAAATTCCTGAATTATAAAATCCCCAAATAATAAAATTCCCGAATTGGAAAAAATTCTCGATTAATGAAATTGCTGACAGAAAATTACCGAATTATAAAATATCTGAACTAGAATATTCCTGAATTTAAACAGTTCCAAAATTTCTTCTTATGTATATAATTAATTTATTAAAAATATATTAATCAAATATTTGTATCAAAATGAAAATTCTTTCAATGTTTAAAATTTTTGAAATATTGCTTAAATTTGAAATAACAAAAAATGTATTTCCGGATGAAATTTGTTGCAATTATTGATATTTCAAATTCAAGCAATAATTTGAGAAACTTTCAATATTAAAAATAATTTTCTTTTTGGTAAAAATATTTTGTTACTAGATTTTTAATAAGTGAATAATATTCATTAAAAAAACTGTCGAGAATTTTATTATTCGGGAATTTTATTTTTCGGGATTTTTCAGTCGTCCTAACATTTTAAAACATTACCGAATTTCAAAATTACAGAATTTGAAATTTCCCGACAGAAAATTGCCGAATTATAAAATATCCGAACTAGAAAATTTCCGAATTAAACAAGTAATAAATTGGTTCTTGTTAAATATTCTTTATTTATTAGAAAAAAATGAATTAATCATATATTTTTACCAAAGAATTTTTTTAAATGTTTTAAAGTTTTTAAAATTATTGCTAAAATTTCGAATAACAATAGTTGGAAAAATATATTTCTGAATTGCAAATGTTGTTTGAAAATGTGCATAGCATTTTAAAAAAGTTACAAAAAATGTTCTCAAAAGTCGAATTTTTAATTTGAATGAAAATAACAATAAACTTTGAAATACATCAGTGCTGAATTGAATCCTACAATCTCTGTTTGAAACATGTAATTGAGTTCGAAGAAATTTTCGGAATAAATTTATTTTTCCATCTGAGGAGCACGTGTTTCCAAATTTATTTTTTTATACAATTTGTATACAGTTATTGTTATTTTTAATTCAAATAGTAATTTTAAAAAACTTAAAACATTAAACCATTGGTTTAAATAAATATATCTGATTATTGTATTCTTAATGGAGAAATAATATTGATTAAAAACAATTTTTGTAATTTCTTCGATTCGGGATAAGTTTATAATACTACAAAATTTGAAAATTGCCAAATAATAAGATTCCGGCCAGAAAATTCCCGAATTATAAAATATCCGTATAAAATTCCCGAATTAAACAAAAAAATTGCTTCTTGTTTAATATTATTTCTTTATTAAACATGAATTAATCAAAAGTTTTTATAAAAGAACTTTTTTCGATGTTTGAAGTTTAAAAAAATTAGTGTTCACATTTCAAATAACAATAGTTGAAAAAATACCTTTCTGAATGAAAGATGTTTGAAAATGTATCTTTAAAAAATTACAAAAAATGTTTTTAAAGGTTGAGTTTTTGTTAAAAAAAAATTAATAAAAAGAAACTTCGAAATATATCACTGCTTAACTGAATCCTGCAAAGTTTATTTGGAAAATGTTATTAAGTTCGAGGAAAGATTCATGAAAATTTTTCTTTCGTTTGGGAAGCAAGTGTTCTTAAAATGATTTTTTCGTACAATTTTTATACAATTATTGTTATTTTAAATTCAAACAGTAATTTTCAAAAACTATAAACATTAATAAAAAATTGTCTCCGATAAGTATATTTTAATTATTGTATTTTTACTAAAGAAATTATATTTATTAAAAAACATTTTTTAAATTTTTTAAATGTGGGATTTTTATAATCCGGTAATTTTCTAGTTCATATTTTATAATTCGGCAATTTTCTGCTGGAAATTTTATTATTCGGGAATTTTCCAGTTCGGGAATTTTATTTTTCGGGGAAAAAATAGATAGCAAAAGTCAAGGAATTTCTGTAAAAAGTACTTTAATTAACAATCAATAATAATCAAGGCTGTCACACAGTCATCTTTAATATATTTTTTTTCTCCAAGCACTTTTTTAAAATAAATTCACTATAATCACTTTTTAAAATTAAAAAATCACTTTAGTCACATTTCTTTCAATAAATTAAGCCACGAATTAACAACTATTGAATTCAGATCTATACGTTTTTCTTGAATTCTTTTGAAAATTCGAAATCAATTCAATAATTTGCAGGAATTTCAAAGGATTTTGAAGATTTTACGGTATTTTTAAACATTCCAAGGAATTTTCAAGATCGTTAAAAGATTGTTTACTTTTAAAAGATTTTTTAATATTTTAAAGGATTTGAAAAATTGTATGGTATTGAAAAAGATTTCAACAAATTTTTCGAATAGATCTCAATAGATTTAAAATATTTGTGAGTATTTTCAAAAGCTTAAAAAAATTTCAAAGAATTCAAAATAGTTCAGGATGTTTCAAAAAATTCCAAGTAATTTTAAAGAGCTTTGAAAAGTTTCAAGACATTTCAAAAAATTTCAAAGGATTTGAAATATTTTAGGATGTTTGAAAAATATCTAAGAAATTTTCACGAGTTTTAAAAACTTTCAAAAATTTCGAAAAATTTTAAAGGATTTGAAATATATTAGGTTATTTTGAAAAGATTTCAATAATTTGAAGTGACACCGCAAGATTGAAGAGTATTTTTAAAAATTCAAAGGAATTTTCAAAAGCACTAAAAGGTTTCAAGGGATTTTTAAAAATTTCAAAGGATTTGAAAAATTCTATGGTGTTTAAAAAATATCGATGCATTTTCAAGAGCTTTCAAAACATTCAAGAAATTTCGAATAATTTTAAAGGATTTAAATTATTTTAGAGTGTTTCAGAAAATTCCCAGGCATTATCAAAAACTTTAAAATGTTTGAAGGGATTTCAAAAGATTTCAGAGAATTTAAATAATATTAGGGTATTTTCAACAGATATTAATAATTTGAATGATTTGCAATCGATCATAAGTATTTTGAGGTATTTTTACAAATTTCTAGATTCTAAGTCATTTCAAAAGTTTCAAGAGATTTCAAAAAATTTTGAAAAATTGTTTAATATCAATTTATTTATTTTTGAAAGGTTACAATAATTTAAAATGACTCCAAACAATTAGAGGGTATTTTTAAACATTTCAAGGAATTTTCAAGAGAATAAAAAAATTACAAGAAATTTCGTTTTAGGATGTTTATTAAAATATTGTCCTTTAAATAATAATTGTCAGGAAAAGTGAAGAATTAGTCCGGGAAAAGTCACGGAATTTTGAAAATGAAGTCTTGCGGCTACTCTGTTTATAATAATATATTCTGTTTTAATCTGCAAGTTATTTGATCATTTCCTCTCAAAATTTTCAATTATATTGAATTCGTTAATATACAATCTGTATTTTTTTTAAAAGAAATAGGACCATTGTAAATATCTGTATTTATATCGCCAAAACATAATTTATTGATTTCCTACTTTCAGTGCTTTATTATTATTTTCCACGAATCACCTTTAAAATATTTGTTTGTTTGTTAATTTAAATATTATTTCAGACATGTCCTCTGCATGACTCAGGTAAATATAGGAACTTTTTTTTATATATCATAATTACAGATATTTTGTACAAAAAATTGATCCTTCTCATGTATTTATTTTTTATGATTATATATAGAAATAACTTAATTTTAATATAATTATCAGCTCAATTTATATTTGTAGAATAAAAAACAATTGAACCTCATCATAAATGGTAAATGTATTTTTACATTTAAGATATAGAATATTTCATACTTTTTGGCTTATGTAATAGAATTTAAAATTCTAAAAATTAATAATTTTTACGCAGGCGAAAATACCAAAGATGTTTTAAAGAAAAATAATACCAATTTGTAAAGCATATGACTATTGACTATATAAGGTTTTCGTCTCTAGAAATACATTAATTTGGTGAACTCTTCGAACTTTATGTTTGATAAACATATTTTTATAATTGTCATAGAACAAAAGTTGCAAGCAAGACGAAAATATATAAAATATTTGAACCTTATTAGATTCTCGTAAATAATTTTATTTTCATTTATTATATATATAAGAAAAGGGTAAGAGTAAAATTAGCGCGATTAACATGGCTGCGCATGGTGTGCGGTAAAACGCTAATGGTTAAAGGGGGTAAACCTCTAATGGTTAAAGTGGGTAAACCGCTAATGGTTGAAGTGGGTAAAACACTAATGGTTAAAGTGAGTAATGAGATAATTCTCAAAGAATATATTGTAGAGGAGACCCTAGTTGACGTATGTGAAAGAAATTCTTCAAGATACTAAGATATAAGATAAATTATGCTTGTTTTAATGGATGTTTATGATTACCAAAGATTTTGACGAATTCACACAAACTTGTAGAGAACTTTAGGGATTAAATTGCATTCTATCTCAGAAAATTTCACCAATTCTAAGGGATTTCAACGGATTTCTAGAGAACTTTGAGAATTAAATTTATTTTCAAGGAATTTTCATGTATTTCAAGGAATTTCACAAGGACTTAAAGGATTTTACTCAATCTTCCAGGATTTTAAGGGATTTCAAAGGATTCGAAAGATATTAAAAAATGTCAAAGGATGTCAAAGAATTTGTTGTTTAAAAAAATCTTAGTACAAATTTTCTATGTTTTCCAAAGATTTTTAAGAAATTTCAATAAATTTCACAAGTTTTAAGGATTTTATAGGACCTCCAAGTACTTCAAGGATTTTAGGTATCTTAAAAATTTCAGAAGATTACAAAGTATTTGTAGAGAACTGTAGGGAATAAATTAAATTTATTTTGTAAGGATTTTCAGAAATTTCAATTAATAATTAATATTTTTAAGAAATTTTAAAAGATTTAAAGAATTTGATTGAATTTCAAGGATTTTAAGGGATTTGAACTAATTTCTAGATAACTTTTTGGAATAAATTTATTTCAAAGGATTTTCAAGGATTTCAACAATTTCGAAGGATATACAGGAATTAAAAATATTTCCAAAGAACTTGAATATTTCAAGTTATTTAATAATAATTCAAAGGGTTCAAACGGAATCAAAATACTTATCAATATAAACAAAATATTGCATACATAAAATATTTCGGTTCAGAAAAAATCTACATACAAATTTTATATGATTTCCAAATATTTTAGAGAAATTTTAAAGAATTTCTCAAGTTTTAAGGGATAGAAATTTTTTATCTGTTTGAATTAGAACTTTGCATCATTTTCAATCATGTTCTATCCTTTGTTAGATTTTAAATCTTTATCCGTTTGAGTAATTTTCAATACGTGAAATGGAATTTAATCCGGCCCTATCGGTTTCAGTCCCAATTTTTTATCCTTATCCATCCGTGAGATGGTATCCTATTTATCCGTTTGAATCCGTCTTCAACAAAAAATATTCTATCTGTATGTGTCCTTTTCAATCCATATTTAACTAAAAATAATCTATCCATGTCTATTCGTTTAAATCCGTCTTCCAGTAAACATATGCTATCCACATTTATCCGCTTCAATCAGACTTCAACTACTAATACTCTATCCTCGTCTGTCCTCTTGAATCTGTATTGAACTAATAATATTCTATCCTCAAGGATCAGTTTGAATCCAAAAAATTCTATCCGTATGTATCTGCAGTGAAAACTATAATGCTAATTCGTATTTGATAGAAAATTACGAATTATAACGGAAATTCAATAAGTTTTTTGAAGAAAGGATTGAAAAAGATAAGTAAGGATTGGCACGGATTAATATTCTATCCGTATTACTATAAGTATCGTATCTATCCTTGCTAACAAGGAAAGTATAAATAAGTCGCGGATAGAAAAGGATAGGTTACTGGATAGAAAATCATGGATTGAAACGGATAGAATATATAAATATATTGCTTATCCGCTTTAATCCTTATTTTTTATAATTTATATTGTGGAGAACGGATTAAAGAGAATAAGTAATTATTGGCAAGTATTGAGATTCTATCCGTGTAACATATCAAGAAAAATCGAAGTAGGTCGCGGATACACAAGGATAAGGTGACGGATAAAAATTTGCGGATTAGAACGGATAGACAACTCTTTCCATGGAGAAAGGATTAAAGAGGATAAGTAATGTTTGGTACGGATAAGTATTCTATCCGTGATAGTTAACAAGGAATGTCAAAGTAGGTCGCGGAGAGAAAAAGATAGGGTGACTAATAGGTAATTATGGATTGGAACGGATAAGCAATACGCAGGGTGCACAGTCTTCCCCTTTTTTCCTTAGTTTCCCCTTTCTCCCCCCATTCTCAAAAAACTTCCCCTTTTCTCGTTAAATATGCGATATTTAAAATTTTAACCATTATTTAATAATAAGTAAAGCAATTATAGCACTTAAATGAATTATTTATTAATAAATAAGGTACACGTTTTAAGTGCTGACTATTTAAAGTAAATACTCTTTAAAAAAATGTGAAGATGAAACATTTTAAAGCAAGTTGAACTTTTTAAGTAAGTATTAGAAGATCATCAATTTTAGATGACATTTGCAAAGTTAAATACCTAATTTTTTCTCTCTCAAAACTTATTTTTGAAAATAAAAATTGTTATTTCCCTAGGAATCTTGACAAAAAATTTTTTATACTCTCGAAACTTGGAAAATTCCTAAAAAGCTTCTTTTCTTAATTCATCAAGAAACTACATTCAATTTTTTTTCAATCTTTAAAAGTTTTAAATTATTTTGAAATCTTTTCATAACTTCTAAACCATAGAAATATTTGTTTCAGATTCGAATTTTTCCTTATTTTTTTTAGAATCCTGCATAAACTTCTAAACCTTCGGAACATTTTTAAAAATAATTAGAGTTTTTCCTCTTATTAAAAGAAAAAACTACTGAATTATGAAAATGGGCCTAAAATCATCTCCACTTCTCGACGAAATTTTAAGAAACCATTTCAAATGTTTTTATATCTTGAAAAAAAATATTATCTTAAAATTAATTTGATAAAAGAAATAATTTTTAAATTTTGCTATGAATCTTCAGAAAATGTTTGCATTCTCTTTAAATCTTTCAAATTTCGAATTGTTTTTCAATCTTCTCTCCAAATTTATTTTCAGAATAGAAAATCATTTTATATTTTCCCAGAAATCTTAAGACAATTTTGTTCTCTTGAAATCTTTCAAAATTCTTAAAAAGTTTAAATATTTTTCTCGATATATTCAAGAATCTACATTATGTTTAAAATTTGTTGAAATCTTTCAATTTTAAATTATTTTTTATTATTTTTAAAGCTTCTACATATACTAAGTATCTTTTAAAATGATTCAAGTTTTTCCTGAAATCTAAAAAAAATCTTCAAAAATTAAGAAATGTTACACACTCCTCTCCGAAATTTTAGAAAATCGTTGGAAAAGTTTTGAAATATTAAAAAAAAATATTCTCTCAAAATTATTTTTAAAAAATAAAAAAATCTATGAATTTTTAGAAACAAATTTCGTTCGCTTGAGACTGTTCTAAATTTTTTTTTCGAATTCTTTAAAAATCGTCATTTTCTTTTAAACATATACGAACTTCATACAAAATTAATCTTCTATATCTATTCTCTTTTGAAATTTTAGGAAATCATTTAAAATGTTTTGCAAAATCTTTCAATTTTCTCTTAAAATTTATTTTTCAAAATAATAAATCGTGTTAAATTTTCGTATGAGTCTTTTTTTTTTATTCTCGTGAAACCTATCAAAATTCTTTTAAAAACTTTGTTTTTAATCTTCAAAAATCTACGTTTTGTTTAAAATTGTTTGAAATCTTCAAATTTCAAATATTTTTGAATATTTTCAAAACTTTCACACCTTCTAAGTATCTTTTGAAATGATTCGAATTTTTTCTGAAATTTTGGGACATGATTTGAAAAGTTTTGAAATATTTCAAAAAAAATATTCTCTTGAAATTAATTTAAAAAAATAAAAAAATTTTCATTTTTTAAAACTTATTCCAGCTTCAATTTTGTTTAATCCTCTATATTCTTTTTCGAAATTGTAGGAAATCATTTAAAACGTTTCAAAATCTTTTTCAATTTTATCTCAAAATTTATTTTTCAAAATGAAAATCATTTGAAATTTTCTTAGGTATCTTAAGATAGTTTTTTTGGTCTCTTGAAACCTATCAAAACTCTTGAAAAGCTTCCTTTTTCGAAATCTTTAATAATCTACATTTTTTAAACACTTTCTGCAATCTTTAAAAGTTATAAAATCTGTTCAAAACTTCTAAACCATAAAAATATATGCATATATATTTTAATTTTGAATTTTTCCTAATTTTTTTTAGAATCCTGCATAAACTTACTCTAACTTGAATTTTTTTTCATCTTCTATTTTCTTTTCCAAAACCGTAGGAAATTATTGGAAACGTTTTGAAATCTTTTTAAATTTTCTCTTAAAATTTATTTTAAAAGTTAAAAATTAATTTATATTTTCCCAGAAATCTCAAGACTATTTTTTTTCTTGAAACCTTTCAAAATTCTGAAAAAGTTTCTATTTTGTCTTGAAATCTTCAGATTTTAATTAAATTTTGAATATTTTCAAAACTTCGACACCTTCTAAGTGTCTTTTAAAATGATTCGGATTTTTTCTTAACAAAAAAGTCATAGTAATGATGAAATGACACATCTTGGAGAGAAATATTTATGAGAACGATGTTAAACATATCAAAATTTTGTATTTAAATAATTTTATTTTTCCTCCGACTTTTTTATATCACTTTGGATGGATTTACAACGTTCTAAGTATATCCAATTTTTAAAAATAAATTTTTAATGGCAGAAATAATTGAAAAATTATTTAAAATTATTTAAAAATGTAACATTTCTTACAAAAAGTTTTGTTGGTTCTTTTCGACATATCAAAATAAACGTTAAATCTTTCTCCTATTTTCCCCTTTTTCGTGATATAATGTACTCGATATTCTGTAAAAATAATTAATTAAAGCAATAACTAATAACGGCCACCTTTTTCAATAAATTGCAAGAAATGTAATCATTATAGGAGAAAAAAGAGCAAGAAAGTTGTATCAACAGGGCTCGGAACGCGTTATTTTTTAGTAACTTAGTTACTTTTTTTATCCACGCTTACTAGAAAGTTACTTATTTTATGAAAAGGTTACTTTTAGTTACATTTCTTGCCCGAAATAACGAAATGAGTTCGTTCATTAATCTTATTATTTAAAAAAATGTGAAGAGTGTAAGAATTCAAATTTTTTCAGTAAATATAGCACTTTCGATCCGGGAAAATTAGGGAATAACAATAAAATACTAATTAGTTCGTATGTAAAATGTGTAAAAATGGCTATCATTTGAATTATTATGAATCCTGATAAAAATTGCAATTTACCTAAAATTGCTAGTTTTTAATTAAAAATTCAAATCTTTTCAAAAAGTAATCTTTTAAAGTAAAATTCACAAATAAATTGGGAAATTTTTCGAAATTTATTTTCGGGAAAATTTCCTAGTTTTGGAGTAAAATTCGCAAATGAATTGGAAATTGTTCCAAATTTATTTTCGGGAAAATTCCCTAATTTTGGAGTAAAATTCCCAAATAAATTAGGAAATTTTTCCATATTTATTTTTGGGAAAATTTCCTAATTTCAAAGTACAATTCCCAAATAAGTTTGGAAATGTTTCCAAATTTATTTTTGGGAAAATTTCCTATTTTTAGAGTACAATTCCTAAATAAATTTGGAAATTTTTCCGAATTTATTTCCGGGAAAATTTCCTAATTTTTGAGTAAAATTCTCAAATAAATTTGGAAATTTTTCCAACTTTATTTTCGGGAAAATTTCCTAATTTTTGAGTAAAATTCCCAAACAAATTAGGAAATTATTCCAAATTTATTTTTGTGAAAATTTCCTATTTTCAAAGTACAATTCCCAAATAAATTTGGAAATTTTTCCAAATTCATTTTTGGAAAAATTTCCTATTTTTAGAGTACAATTCCTAAATAAATTTGTAAATTTTTCCGAATTTATTTCCGGAAAAATTTCCTAATTTTGGAGTAAAATTCCCAAATAAATTTGGAAATTTTTCCTATTTTATTTTCGGGAAAATTTCCTAATTTTTGAGTGAAATTCCCAAACAAATTAGGAAATTTTTCCAAATTTATTTTTGGGAAAATTTCCTATTTTCAAAGTACAACTCCCAAATAAATTTGGAAATTTATCCAAAAATAAATTTTGAAAAATTTCCAATGTTTAGCGTAGGATTCCCAAATAAATTTGGAAATTTTTCCAAATTTATTTTCGGGAAAATTTCCTATAATATTGGGTATGTTGCGTTCCAATATTTTTTGGGAAAAATCCAAAAATAATTTTTACAGTGATACGTATTAAAATTTTCAATGAGTATTTATCTTCCTTGGTTGAAATTTGGTTAAAAGTTGAAGCATTTTTGTTAAAACCTCATTTTTTTTTGTTGAAAATTCATCATTTTAGTTGGAAATTTGTATCTTTTGGTTCATTTGGTATGAGCAATTATAAATCAAATATTAAAAATTAAACAATTTTAAACTTGAATTATCTGAAATGGAAAGCCTTGATTCATTAATATTTCAGGGTGTTAAATTTTAACTTTGAAGGGTACAATTTTAATTATTCTATTTAACAAATTTTTAATATGTAAGTGAAATCATTGAATTTTGATGCATAATCAACAATTGAACAATTATCAATTTGAAAATAAAAATTCGAGTTAGCTTAAGAGATATTTACAAATTCTGAAAAGATCCTATCTTAATTTGAAACTGGAAAAGAGTTCAAAAAATAAATTTAAATTTTGTAAGATTTCGAAATAAATTTTTGAGCTTTTGAAGTATCTTTAAAGGTTTTAAGAAAACCAAATGATTCTCAATTTTCTGAGAAGATTTAAAATGGTTTTTTATTTCGAAAAATTAATATTAAGAGTAAAATTAAAAAAGACTGAAAAAAAATTGTCATTTAAAAGTTTTGAAAAGATTCCAAAGTAATTTAGAACGTGAAAAAATTTGAAAACATTTAAAACAGAATTCAGATGTTTGAAAATTCCGAATACAAAATTTATGAGCTTTCTAAGCATTTTGAAAGGTTTCAATTAAATAAAAAATTCGTATCAAAATTCCTAGAAAATCTAAGAGAATATTTTTTTAGTTAATTTCAAAAGAATATTTAATAAAATTCCCAAAATTTTCAAAAAAGAATCGGGATGATTTAAGGTAATTTTTTTACTTCTGCAGGATTTTCAAAAAATTGTAGGAAATGTTCGAGCTGCTTAAAATGATGTAATTTTAAAATTTTTTAAGTTTCTTGATTAATTCATCAATTCACATCATTGAGAATGATAGCGCGTGGATTTCTGTTTTTCAATAATAGAAAACACTTGTACTTTCCTGTAATTTTTGTTGTTATTCATTGTATTTATTTGCAAATTGCAGTAAAAATAGTTTTAGGTTTCTGAACTTCTTTCTAAAAAATGTTTCATAAGGAAAATTAATCTTCTTGTTTGAAAATCACCCTTTTGTTTAAAAATACATAATTTCATTTGAAAATTCATCTGTTTGGTTAGAAATGTACTTATTTTGTTAAAAATTCGTGTTTTTCAATTGAAGATTCCCCTGTCTCTGTGTAAAAACAAACTATTTGGTTGAAAGATAACTTATTTGTCAAAAGTTCATGTTTACTGTCTGAAAATGCAACTGTTCTATAAAAATTGATCTTCTTGGCTTGAAACCTCAACAATTTGATTGAAAAATAACCTATTTTGTTGAAAAATCGCCTTTTTCTAATGAATTCTACGGTTTTTTGTATTATTTTTGTTTTAGTTAGAAAAATTTAACCATTTTGTTAAAAGTTGAATTATTTTCTTAAAGATTCATCATTTTGGTGGAAAATTCGTCTTTTTGGTAAACAAAATTTTTTCTTGGTTACTTTTTTTGCTACATTATTGTTACTTTTCGGTTACTTCTTTGAGAGAATTATGGTTACTTTATTACTATTTCTTTAAGCTTGAGCAGTTCCGAGCCCTATATCAACTCTATCGGACAAGTTTATTAAAATCTCAAAAACCCAACGTTTCGGAAATGCACCGTTTCCATTACCAGGAGAACCAATTTATATAAATCTAAAAAAAATGTAATAACAATCTCACTAATATATAATAATGAAAAATTAAACAAAAAAATTTTTATTATATAAGTGTAAATAACCCAATTACAAAATAGCCACGAAAGTCCTAGTCATCTTTTTGGAGCAGAGTTCAATAGTTGAGATCAATTTAAAAAGTCAGTAGTAAATTAAAAGAATATATATCAACAGATATCGATTAAAATATAATGTATGAAATTTCTGTAAAAGGAAATTATAATTAGCAAATGATATAATAAAGATAGGGCTTAAGTTCAAAATAATAAAGAATTATATAGTTAGCATATTTCAATTAAAACAAGACTTGAAAAAATGTGTGTGGTTAATAAAACTAAAATAACACCGGCACACAAAAAAAACACTTTTCTGTTCTACAGATGCGACACATATATTCCCATGTTTTCTGACCCGCTGAGCACGAATCCGTGGTCCGTTTGACCCTAGCACATCTGGGTCAAGGGCATTTGAAGGTCAAACGGACATAAAAGTCATTTGGATGAAGATAACTACCATAAATTATGTTTTTTGGGTCGCCGAATCCGAATCCGGGGTCCATTTGGACTCAGCGAGTCAAGGTCAAGGTCATTTCAAGGTCAATTTCGTTCATTCCACCAAAAACAAATTTCTGACTGCAAATTCTGAAAGAACGGAAGATTTTACGTCCAGATATGTATGTTATTATTTTTTTGTGACGACCTGTTAAGGTCATTTTATTTAAATATATAGACGATTCATGTGTGTAAATGGCAAATGGGCTACATGGGACTAGACTACCATACTAATATATTGTGGGGGTCGCTAAGTCTGAATCCGAGGCCCGCTTGACCCCACGGTGCCAAGGTGAAGGTCATATAAAGGTCATATCAAAGTTAGATCGAAAGAAAAATGTGTTACCGATCCAAAATTTGACTTCTACATGTGGGTAAACTTTCCCTGGCGTCTCGATATTTTTCTGCTTTTACCCACGCTTGTAAGGAACTTTTGACAGCTCTAACGATTCGGCAAGTGAGCTTTTATGAAGCCGCCCTTATCCGATTTGCCTGTTACACCAACGATCAGCTAACTTCACTTGAGCGAGCAAAGCTAGTGGCTTCAAATTTTAAAGACGGTGGTGACAACTTTTATGAGAACAAAAGACAGTTTCTGCACGAAGTTACGTGCAACACCATTTACCCGAAGGTTTTTCTGTGCTCAATGTGGTGACGGCGGAAAACGGATTTTTTTCTTGCTTTTCATTTTTCGGCTAAGCCCTGTGGTGAAGGCATTGTGCCGTCATAGCTGGCACGAGAGAAAGTACGATGCAGGGTATTGGACGCCCAGTATTTGCGATTGGTCAGGGTGAGGAAACGGGCCCGCAATCGTCGTCATCCAGCTACCGCCACCCTTTATTGGTTGGCGATTCAACTGATAAAGAATATAAAGCTACAACAAGTAATCATGTTTTTACCAGCCATGACTGCAACAGCGATAAAAATGTTTTTTGCTACGTTTGTGGAAAGTATGAAGTCATCACTTGCCGTAGGTCAATGAATGAGCAATGTAGAGACATATATCGTCAATGTTATAAAAGAGAAATTTCCCTTCAAAATGAAACATTTGCTCCAGATAGCAGTTGCAGTGCTTGTTACACTATGCTTTTACGTTGGAATAAAGTGAAAAGCAATAAAATTTTAAAATACTCCTCACCGGTAATATGGTCAATACCTCAATCAGAAAAAGACTGTTATTTTTGCAACACAAAAGTTGAAGGATTCAACGTTAAAAACAAATCAAGAATATCTTATGCAATAGTGTCTTCTGTCATAACTGCAAAGTCTAATAAAGAGTCTGCTATCGAAAATATGGATACGAGCTCAATGATAAATGAAGCTTCGACAAATAAAGAGACAGATAGAGAGGTTATGTTAGACGGTGAAGAAGAATCTGATGATTGCTCATACGAAGACCATAAAAATGAAGAATATGTTCCAAAATTGCGGAGAAAGCAAAAAAATGAATCTATAAGACTATTCAACCAAGATAGTTTAAACGATTTCATCAGGAGCATGGGTCTTCCTAATGATGCTTCTGAATATATGGCAGCTGAGTTAAAGAGCCGTGGAATGGTAGAACAGGCGACGAAGTCATCTTTCTACAGGAATCGAGAAAAGAAGTTCCGTCAGTACTTCAATAAAGATGAAGAAGGTATGTTGGTATATTGCAGAGACGTTAACGGTTTGATGAATGAACTAAAAAAGGATGTTTACGTTCCAGAAGAATGGAGATTGTTTATAGACTCGTCAAAACAAAGTCTTAAGGCAGTGCTGCTAAACAATGGAAATGAGTACGCAAGTCTACCAATAGCGCATTCAACAAAATTAACAGAAAGTTACGAAAACGTCCAATATGTATTGGAGAAAATTGAATATGACAAACATAAGTGGCAAGTTTGTGGTGATTTGAAAATCATAACCATTCTCCTTGGTCAACAATCAGGATATTCAAAGTATCCCTGCTTTTTGTGTTTGTGGGATAGCAGGGATCGCACGAATCATTACAAGAAGAAGGTTTGGCCAATAAGAGAACAACTTGAACCTGGAAATCATAATGTACTTCAACAACCTTTAATTGATCCATCAAAAGTATTGCTCCCGCCTCTGCACATTAAACTTGGACTTATGAAACAATTCGTCAAAGTTCTGAATAAAGAAGGAACATGTTTTTAGTACTTGACAAATGAGTTTCCTCGATTAAGTGATGCTAAATTGAAAGAAGGAGTATTTGATGGACCTCAGATCCGTAAAATGTTTTACGACGAAAATTTCATCAAGACAATGACAGGTTTAGAAAAAGCTGCTTGGCTCAGTTTTCGATATGTTGCTCGCAACTTCTTAGGAAATTACAGAAGTAATGACTACAAAGCAATCGTAGCAAATATGGTGAGGAACTATCGACGCTTGGGATGTTTGATGAATCTCAAACTTAATTTCATGGACTCTCATATTAGCTATTTCCCTGAGAACTTTAGCGATTACAGCGAAGAGCAAGGGGAGCGTTTCCATCAAGATCTAAAAGACGCTGAACTTCGATGGCAAGGAAAATGGGACGTGAATATGTTGGCTGACTACTGCTGGCTGCTAAAGAGAAATCAAGTACCTGGCGATGAAGATGGTGATAGTTCGAAGAGAACTAGATATCCACTGCATAGATCCTTTGACAATAAAAGAGAAAGTTATAGGCGAAAGAAAGAATAAACGCTATTCCAAAATGCCATACCGTAACTCTCGTTTAGTCCTGATTCGTTGGGTTAAAGGAGATTCAGATTCGAATTCAGCTACCCTTAAAACATGTAAAAGTCAAATTTTTGAACAGTGACACATTTTTCTTCAGATCTAACTTTGATATGACCTTGATCTGACCTTGACCTTGGCGCCCTGGGGTCAAATGGGCCTCGGATTCAGACTTAGCGACCCCTACAACATATTAGTATGGTAGTCTAGTCCAATGTAGTCCATTTACCATTTACCCATATAAATCATCTATATATTTAAATGAAATGACCTTAACATGACCTTAGAGGTCGTCATAAAAATATAAAAACATACATATCTGGACGTAAAATCTTCCGTTCTTTCATAATCTGCAGTCAGAAATTTGTTTTTAGAGAGATGAACGAAATTGACCCTGAAATGACCTTGACTTCGACTCGCTGAGTTCAAATGGACCCCGGATTCGGATTCAGCGATCCAAAAAACATAAATTATAGTAGTTATCTTCACACAAAATACTTTTCTGTCCATTCGACCTTCAAATGCCCTTGACCCAGACGAGCTGGGGTCGAACGGACCACGGATTCGTGCTCAGCGGGTCAAAATACATGGGAATATATGTGTTGCATCTGTAGAAAAGAAAAGTGTTTTTTTGTGTGCTGGTGTAATTTATAACACACTGTTAACAAAATAAAATTAATAAATTAAAAAAATATATTTTTTCATTACTATGAGAGCAGGATGGAAAGGCATCCTGCTCCCGTGAAGATAACTCCAAAAATGGCTGTCAAGGAAAATCAGCTAATCTGACATACAGTAGAACAGAGAGTATTAAAGAGAGTGGAAGGTGACCGTACACTGGACACTAGCGCATTCTGCCGCCTCGGGGAAGAAGGTCGGGTATTTCAACGGGAAGTTCACTTTCTATAATGCATTTTCTCCGACAGTCTCTGACAGTGAAAAAAGTTTTGTTTACAAACAAGTTTTATAGTAAAGAGTTTTTAATAAAAAGGCCACATTACTGTTGTGTGAGTGGCTGCAACAATAGCACGATAAAAATAAAGGAAGAACGTTAGTTTTTTCGACTTCCAACAACCAAACAACGTAAGTACAATAATAGCCAATACCATTGTTTTTGTAGAAACAATCTGAAGGCGTCTATATAACCTCACCAAAATGCACGAGAATTCAAAAGAAGAGTAAACTTTAAAGCTGCAACAATCACCAATAATGTAAGCTGTTAACCGTAAGCAAGTGAAAATTTATATAAATATTTGTATTTTGCAGTTGCTACGAATGGATAAAATTCGCTGAAGTTCAGGGAAGCGTTCGTCACGATTTGTGGATTTGTAGTCATCATTTTGAAGAAAAGTGCTTCAAAATTTTCTTTCTGAGACCCTTATTACATCGAGGGGCTGTTCCTACTATTAAAGACACTGTGAATAAGTGTAAGAAGAAAAGCACTTCTGAAGAAGGTAATTTGGTTGATATAATTATTGTATAATATTTCTTTACAATTCTTGATGGATACTCAAACCAGTTTTTTTCTGAATTTTAATTATTTTTGTATTAATTATTATTAAATATTAGTTATGATTGTTGTTTAAGCATAAAAGTTCCAAGTTCAAAGATTAAAAGGTCTTTGAAATTTTAACGATTCAAAGCTTTCTATGTCACACAATTCAGATTGAAATTGTTCACTTTCAAATACTCGTCTTTAAATTACTTGTCTTAATTTTAATTGATTTAAAACTTGAAATGATTTCAAATAATTTCTGGGGAGTGTGTGTACCGGAAAAATTCTGCTATTCGTACTGAAATTTCAGTGCAAATAGCCACAGCCTAATTTAAAACAAAATGTTGATTTTTGCGGAATTGAAACAAAAAATTTAGAAGCTTCTTAAGACTTGTAAATGACCTCGAAAAAATAATAACATTTTCTTATGATTTGTAGGAAAATTGAAACTTATTTTTCATTTTTAAACATTATTTGAAGAGAATATCGTAAAGGATTCTAGAATATTTCCAAAATTGTCCAAGAAGAATGTGGAAGATTGTAATGATTTCTTTTTAAGTTGCAGGTCTTTATAAAAATTGTAGGAGAAATTGGATTCATTGAAAAATATAATTAGTAGTTCTAAAAAAGATTTTTCGCACACTTCGTTGAATCATATCTTCCAAATATGTCCTCAAGTTATCAAATTTTCGTGTACAAATAATAAGTGTTTAATTGTTATTCATGCATCAAAATTCAAGGTTCAAAAATTAAAAGCTCTTTGAAATTTAAACGATTCAAAGATTCCTATGTGAAACAACTCAGTTTAAAATATTTAACTTTTAAATGCTCGTCTTTTGAATACTCGTCTTCACTTTTAATTACTTGTTTTAATTGAACAGTCGCACGTTGCTAAATATTAAGTAATTCTTCTTTTTCTTCATTAAAAAATTTGTAATTGAAAGGGTTGAAAATTGAATATTATTCTACGATAACAGCTGCGACGCTGGATTAATCGTTCATAGAATAACATTGTTAATTTTACGTTTTATAGATATCGAAAATTTTTCGACACAATCGCAAGTTTTATGGAGAAAAGACTAAATAATTTAATGTGAATTTAACGTAAATTAAATTGTAAAATTACAGGTACTACCAAAGGGAAAAGCACTGACAGCGAAGAGGGCGAAGCGGTTTCAAGTGGTGCGAATACAATTTTAACAGCTCAAGCAGGAAAGAATTCGTCTGAATCGTGTTCAAAAATTAGAGTGCAAGAAAGTTCTAAAGTTAATAATAAGTGGTAAGAATTTTAAAAGTATAACTTTATGCAATTGAGGAGATTGTTTCTTTACTTTCGATATGGAGCATGAGCCCAATTGAAATCATTTGCAAAGAAAAATATTGCTCAGTAATAAATTAAATTGTAAATGAGAGAAATTATATTTACGTAATACCCTCAACTTCTATAAATTACATGTTTCTTGTAAACAAGATAAATTAGATTTACATAGTATAACGATACGATTTTCGTACATATTTATTGGTTATTTTTTAATAATAAAATATGTCTTATTGAAAAAATAAATTGTTTATTATTATTACCTTTGTTAAATAGTAATTACTCTAGTAATTAAAAATTTTTTAATTTCTTATGGGTTTGAATTTCGTGGCCTTCAGGTTTAGTTCCTCCCCAAGACTATAGGAGCGCTGAAACTCGTGTTAGGAAAAATACATTGGGCTCTTATGGCACCGTTAAAAACGGTCACGGAAGAAGTAGAAACAAGCAAAACAAGTTAATTATTTTTATTCAATATTGTAAGAAAATTCAAGAGAAGAACTTTATTTTTAGGATTTTTTTTATAAATTTTATAAAAATAATTCTAGAATAGAATTGTAAGATTCATCAAGATGGTCAAGATCAGTGATTTATTCACATCGAATCAGAAAATTGTTTATTGTTCTGTACATAAAATAAATTTGGTACATGCTTATAACCATCGCACAGTGATGAAAGTATAATGTAATAATTTGTTTCATTCTTCACTTTGATCCATTGAGCTTAAGCCAGCTCGTTCTACAATGATTTTTTTGATGACAGCTTCTCATTGGTCTCTTCAAGCCTTCTAGATCCGGTCTTCAATTTTATTAAAATCAGCCGGTTATTCATTTTTATACAAATGAGCTGGGTCTAAAATGAATTTCTGGATCGTGGCTTCCCATTTTCCCGGAAAGTTCTTTACGTAAAAATCTGCTATTTCGTTTAATGCTGTCTTCTGTTTCTCGTTGCACTTTCTGCACTGCGTCTTCATGACTTCTGGTATAAAGTCTAACAAAAGGAAATAAAATTATTATTTTATTTTCAGTAATATAATAAACTCCCTAATTTCTAGAAATCAAAAGACTGTGGCAGAGATTTTTTTGTTTCAAACAAAATGCTTTTTTGGCATTAGGGGAGAAGAGAGTTAGTTGGCACGGAGGCTAAGTTGGCGCATCCTTATTTACATAAAAATTATAATAAATGGGATCACGGAAATAGTTATATTATCTGCATTTGCACGTAATGTCTAATTTACAAAAAATTCACATTTTTCCATTATTTACAAGTGTATATTTTTCTTTTAAATTAACTTTTTTTAGGTGCATCAAAGTACTTAAAAATTCATAAAATTCTCTTGAATTTATTTCAAGTTGTCCTAAGTTTTGTCCACTCTCACTTTACTTACTTCGATACAAGTTTTTTTATTCTCAAAATTTTGTTTAATTCATTCAAATTCTCATACATATTCAAAAAGTTTCTAGAATTAAGTCTATTTTCTTGTAATTTTTTTTTAATTACTTTTTTTGAATGGGAAATATAACTATACCAGTTGAATATTCCATGATTGTAGGTAAAAATTAATCTCTTTGGTTGAACACTAATTTTCAACTAAAAAACGTAACTCTCAAATTTTTTTTAAATTATATTTTTCAGTTGAAAGTTCCTATTTTTTATAGAAATTAATCCTCTTATTTGAAAATTAATGATTTCGGTTGAAAATTCAAATCTTCTAGT
Source organism: Andricus quercusramuli (assembly GCA_932178445.1). Classification (NCBI taxonomy): domain Eukaryota; kingdom Metazoa; phylum Arthropoda; class Insecta; order Hymenoptera; family Cynipidae; genus Andricus; species Andricus quercusramuli. The sequence goes on along the minus strand of CAKNXH010064053.1, from coordinate 160,419 downwards.
TAAAAATTCACATTTTTTGATTAAATTTGAACTATTCCAGCAGAAAATTGATTACTTTAGTTGAAAATCAATAAGTTTGGTTGAAAATCAATTTTTTCCTGACAATTCAACTTTTCTATTCTTGGTTAAAAATTGATCTTTTTTGTTAAAAATTCAAGGTTTTCACTCTAACTTCATGTCTTTCATTGAAAAAACATTTTTATAGAAAATTAACATTTTTGTTTGAAAATTCATTTTTTTTGTTAAATGTTCATAATCTTAGTTGAAAATTCATCTTCATGGTTGAAAATTCAAGTATCTGGTTGAAACTTGATGTATTTTTTGAAAACTGTTTTTTTTTTGGTAGAAAATCAATCTTTTTGAATGAAAATTGTACAGATTGTTAGAAACTTTTTTTCTCTGAAAAATCTTTATTAGTTGAAAAGGAGACTTATAATGAAAATTCGTCTCTTCTGTTAGAACTTCGCTATTTTTGATTAAAAATTCAATTTTTTTTTGTCTGAAATATCAAATAACACAATTTTCGTTTGAGAAGTTAAAAAATTCTTATTTAAAAACATGAGAAAATGTACATTTTTTCAACTTTTTGAAAATCTTTTCAAGTTTTAAATTAATTTTGAATCTTCTCAAAACTTCTGAACATCCATTATACTTAGTCATTTTTTTTATAACACTTAGTTATACAAATCTTAGGAAATAATTTTTAATGTATTGAAATAATTGTCAGCATTTTCTGAAAAATTATTTTCAAAAATAAAAAATCAGTTTCAATTCTTCTCTGAATTCTGAGAAATTTTTTATTATCGTTTAAACCTTTGCAAATCTTTAAGAAGCTTCACATTTTTTATTTCTAAATATTCAAAAATGTACGTTTTTTCTAATTGTTTCAAAATGTTTTCAAGTTTTGAATTAATTTTTAATAATAAAACCATTGAATTTATTCCAAGGAAACACATCTTCAACAAGAGAGCTGAATTATCAAACAAAAATTAATTTTACCATTCAGATTTTAGGAAAAAAAATGAATTTTCAACGAAATGGATGAATTTTCTACCAAGAAGATTTATTTTATACCAAAAAAGACAGATTTTTAACGAAAAAGTTACATTGTCAGCTGAATAAAATTTTTCAGTCATAAAAAAACATTTATTTTTTTGCGTTTATTTGTTTTCAAGGTTAAATAAATATATAAGTTTCCTAAGATTCTTGAGAAAATTAAAAAAAAAAATATCTAAGATTTCTGATAGGTCAAAAAAGTGATTTTTTCGGGATTAAAAAAAATTTTAGAAAAAATTGGACTCACTTGAAAAAATATTGAGGACTTTTAGAAATTTTGAAAATAAATGTCTATGAAGCTGACTCGAACTATTTCTAAATATTTGGAAAAGCTTTCAAAATTTAAAAAATTTCCCATAAATCTTCCATATATTATACTTTCACCTGAAAATATTTGTATTCTTAATAAGAAACAGTTGGATATATTATAATTAAAATTAATTATTTAATTCATCTATATTTTTACTATATTAATGTTACATACTATAACATTTAACTATTTTTTTTTTTTAAATAAATTTTTTTTAACTAAAAGTGTAACTATTGCAATTGAATAATTATCATTTTAATTAAAAATGTATCTCTTAGGTTGAATATTAATTTTTTTAATTGGAAATTTAGATATTCAATTTTCTATAGGAAATTGATCTCTTTTGGTTGGAAATTCATGCTTTTTAAAGAAAATAATTCTTTCTTGGTAGAAATTTGTCTTTTTCCGTTGAAAATTCATCTTTTTGTTCGAATATAAAACTACTTGGTAAAAAGTTGAACTACTTTGTGAACATTTCATCTGAAGCGTTTTAAATTGAATTCAATATAATAAAAAAAAAATTCAATATAATTTTATCTGACTATGCACTGTATTTTAAGTATGAGAAGACAAAATAGAAATTTGTTTGAATGATTATTCAAATTCATGGACTTTAGAGACTGCAAAAAATTATTTATGACAAACTCGCGAAACTGTTATGCATATTCCGAGTCTATTGGAAATAACTCATCCAATAGCTCATGAATCTTCGAAAAACAAAGTTAAAAAGTATAATTAAATTTTAATATTTTTAAAGTTTCTAAAAAAACCTGTTAAATTACTCTCGGATTTCCAATTGAATTTAGAGAGGAGAAAACAGTAAACAAACTTTGAATTGTAATGGAAAAGTTTTACTATAAAAAAGTAATTTTCGAAATATATAAATTACCATAACTTTCCTAATTTTTACTAGTTGTATTTTGAACCGAAAAAAAATAAGTTTTTTAAAAAAAGAGAAACATTTTCTACAAAAAAGTTGAATCCTTGACCGAAAAAAAAAAATAATTTTGAATCAACTGCATTTTGAACCAGGAAACACAAATTTTGGACTTGAAAGTGGAATCCTCAACAATAACAGATTGATTTTCAATCCAAAAAGACAAATATTCAACCAAATAGTTCAAATTTGATCCTAAGGAAGATTTTTTAGTCACGAAAGAAAAAAAATTCGCCGACATTTTTTTGGGGGATGAATAATTTTAAATACAAAATAAAAATCTCGACCAAACGTATCGTTTTTGAGTTTATTTGTTTCTGAAGTTAAATGAGTATATAATTTTTTTAAGATTCTTAAGAAAATTCAAAATTCTTCTGAAGTTTTCAGATATGTCGAAAACGTGTAGCTTTATTTTTAAGGATTTAAAAAAATTTTAGGAAAAATTCAAGTGAGTTTGAAAGACATTTAGGACCTTTAGAAGAATGACTCGACCTATTCCTAAAACTATAGAATATTTTGAAACTTTTTCAAATTTTCTTCAAAAATTAATTTTTCTTAATGAAAAATAATTTAAAATTTTGCTAAGAATCTGAAGAAATTTCTTTCTCCATTTTCTTGAAACCTTTCGAACTTCTTGAAAAACTTTGACATTTTTTTCGAAATCTTCAATTTATATTTTGTTTTGAATTTTTGTAAATCTTTTCAAATTTCAAATTATTTTTCAATCAGTCGAATTTTTTAAAAACTTTTCTTCAAATTTTAAATAATATAAAAAAATTGCCTTTAAGTCATCCAGATTTTGTTTTGACAATTTTAGTATTCTTTTGAAATCTGTATTAATTTTTCCTTGAAATGCATTTTTCAAAATAAAAAATCCGTATAAATTTTGCCAGGAATTTTAAGACATTTTTTTACTATCGTGGACCCTATCAAAATCTTCAAGAAGATCAAAAATTTGCATTCCCAAATATTGACAAATGTAAGTTTCTTCTAACTTTTTAAAGAATTTTCGCAAGTTGTCTTTTAAACTTGATGGAATTTATTATCAAACTTTTTAATTTTTGCTTCAAAATGGTCCATATTCTCTTTAGAAATTTTAGGAAATAATTTAAAATGTTTTGAAATCTTTGTCAATTTTCTCATAAAATTTTTTTAAATTAAACAATCAGCTTTATATATATTATTATTTTCAATCAAAACATTGAGTCACAATTTTTTAATTTATTCAACCAATTTTTCTGTAATATTTTAATACTGAATACAAAATAGTTTAATTAATGAAAAAAGACGAATTTCTAACAAAATAGCTGAATCCCCAACAAAAAAATTAATTTTCATCAGTTGCATTTTAGTAAAAAAAAAAAAACTTGTAGAAATATTTTGAAATTATAATAATACTTTTAAATATTATTAAACATTTTAAAATTATTCTCTGAAAATAAATTGTTCAAAATTTAAAAGAATTAAAAATTTCCCCATGAATCCCAAGAGATGTTTCCATTTTCTTGTAACTTCTCAAACTTCTTAAAAATTTTCGAAATTTATTTTGTAAATGTTCAAAAATTCATATTTTGTTTATAATTTTTGGAAATTTTCCAAACCTTAAATAATTTTTCAACCATTTTCAAAACTTCTAACCCTTCTAAATATCTTTTAAAACTCTTCGAATTCTTCCAACATTTTTCTTGAAATTCTGAGAAATTAAAAAACTTGCTTTCAATTCTTCTAGATTCTATTTTAACAATTTTGGAAATCTTTTGAAATGTTGAATTTTTAAAAATATTATATGAAAATTCATTTTTCAGAATAAAAAATCAGTCTAAATTATCCCATGAATTATGAGAAATATTTTTTATTATCGTAAAACCTTTCGGAATTTTTATAAAAAATTTTTGTAACATTTTTGAATCTTGCTAATGGAAAGATTTTACTTTAAAATCCTTCCCATTCTTTTCCGAAATTTCAGAAAATAATTTTAAATCTTTTCAAATCTTTGTCAATTTTCTCTTAAAATTTCTTTTAGAATTTTTTCCAAAATCTTCAAAAATTCACATTTTGTTTAAAATTTTTTGAAATATTTTCAAATTTCAAATTATTTTTTCAGCTATTTCCAAAACTCTCGAACCTTTTAAATATCCTTTCAAATTATTAATTTTTTGTTGTTGAAATCTTCAAAAATTCACATTTTGTTAAAAATTTTTAGAAATATTTTCCAATTTCAAATTATTCTTTCAACTACATATTTAAGAAACTTTGATACCTTTTGAATATTTTTTAAAATTATTCGAGTTTCTCCAAAAATTTTCCTAAAATTCTGAAAAATTACAAAAATTGTCTTAAAATCTCTGAGAATCTGTTATGAGGATTTCAAAAATCTTTCAACATTTTTGGTCATATTCTGCAATGTTCAAAAATATTCTCTTAAAATTAATTTATAAAAATAAAATATCGGTTCAAATTTTTCTAAGAATTCTAAGAAAATTTTTTCGTTATCGTGAATCCCTTCAAAATCCTTAAGAAATTTTGTTTCAATATTATCTTGAAATTAATTTTTCAATATAAAAAAAGCAGTTTAAATTATCCCATGAATCATGAGAAATATTTTGAATTATAGTGCAACCATTTGAAATAATTTTTTTTTTAATTTTTGAATCTTGCTAATGGAAGGATTTTTTGAAGTTTTCGAATATAATTAAAAATTTTTTGAAATCTTTGCTAATTTTCGATTAAAATTTATTTCAAAAATAAAAATTCAGTTCAAATTTTGCCAGGAATTTTAAGAAAGTTTTTTTTATTTTCTTGATGCCTGTGAAACTTTTTAAAAAGCTTAAAAATTTGTTTCGAAAATCTTCAAAAATTTAAATTTTGTTTACAATTTGAAAAATATTTTCAAACTTCAAATTACTTTTCCAACTATTTCCAAAACTTATAAATCTTCTAAATATCTTCTGAAATTCTTTGAATTCTCTCAAATATTTGTTTGGAATTCTGAAAAATTAAAAAACTTGCCTTCAAATCTTCCAGATTCTATTTTGACAATTTTAGAAATCTTTCCAAATGATAAGTTTTTTTTTAATCATCTTAAAATTATTTTTTTTTAAATAGAAAATCAGTTTAAATTATTCCATGAATTATAAGAAATATTTTTTTATTTACATGAAACTTTTTAAAATGTTCTTTTTCTCAAATTTTGTATAAAACTTTGCAATCTTGCTAATGGAAAGATTTCGCTTGAAAATCTTTCCCATTCTTTTTCAAAATTTTAGAAAGTCATTAAAAATATTTTGAAATATTTGTCAATTTTCTCTTGAAATTTATTTTAGAAATAAAAAATCAGTTCAAATTTTTCCAGGAACTTTTAAAAAAGTTTGGGTATTTTCTTGAAGCCTTTTAAACGTTTTAGAAAGCTTCGACATTTTTTTCAAAGACTTAAAAATGTACATTTTGCTTAAAATTTTTTTAAATATTTGCAAATTTCAAATTATTTTTCAAACTATTTCCAAAACTTTTAAACCTTCTAAATCTCTTATAAAATTATTCGAATTTTTCCAAAAATTTTCTCAAAATTCTGAAAAATCACAAAAAAGGCTTTAAAATCTTCCAGAATCTGTTATGACGATTTTAAAAATATTTTACAATATTTTTAAATGTTTTTAAATGTTCTCTTAAAAGTAATTTTTCTAGATAAAACATTAGTTCAAATTTCCACATGAATTGTAAGAAAATTTTTTTAATATCGTGAATCCTTTTAAAATTCTTAAGAAGCTTCAAATTTTTTCCCCTAAATAGTCAAAAATGTAAATTTTTTAAAACGATTGTAATATTTTCAACTTGAAATTCTCATAAACCTGAAGTTTGCAGACTATTTCTTTAAATGGCGAAAAAAATTAAAACTTCATCCAATCATAAATGCGGGTTTCCCGACAACAATAGTTTCAAATTGTTTCGAGTTATTTCGAGATGGATCGAGAAAAAATCGAAAATGGCGCCATGCGCTTTTTAATAAAAAAACAAGTAGCAACAGCGCGCTACGCGCGCGCATGCCTGTTTTTAGGATTTTTGAATGAGTTGTTCAATTTTGTTGATCAATAATACTCAAATTTTGAGATACAAAACTTGAATAAAAATTTTTAATAAATACAACACATTTTTCTGAACTCTTGGAACTTGTAATGTTTAAAAAATATTTGTAAATAAAAAATTAGGAAAACTTCAGCAATTAACAGATACTTTTTTCACCTTACATCTCTTGAATGGAAAACATTAAGTTTTGTATTTCAAATTATTGAATACCTTGGTTCCATTTATTAATATTATTGATATTATTAAATTATTGAATATATAATTTAGATAACATAAATTATATTTTAACCCAAAAAGATTTTCATTTTATATTGAAAATAGTATAATTCATGCTTTAAAAAACCACATTTTTAACAAAATAGCTGAATCCCCCCCAAAAAAATAATGTTTACCAGTTGCATTTCAAACCATAAAAAGATTAAAGTTTTTAAAAAAAAATACACATTTTTATCCAAAGAGATGAATTTTTGAATAAACTGATGAACATTTAGTATAAAAAAAAGAAATAAATTTTTGGAAAAGTAATTGAATCCTCGACCAAAAAGAATAATTTTTCAATCAGTTGCAGTTTCAACAGGAAAACAAAAATTTTCAACATAATAGTTGAATCTCCAACAAAAACAGATTAATTTTCAATCCAAAAATACGAATTTGCAGCCAAATAGTTGAAATTTTATCATAAAAAAAATTTTTCAGTCATGAAAAAAAATCCACCCAAATTATTATTTTTTCAGGATGAATAATTTAAAATACAAAATAAAAATCTCTAACAAAAATTCCTTGTTTAGGTTTATTTATTCTTTTGTTTTTGAAGTTGAATGAATATATAATTTTCCTCAGATTCTTAAAAAATTCAAAACCTTTTTTTACGCTTTCAGATATGTAAAAAAAGTATAACTTTTCATTTGTCAGGGTTTTGAAAAATTGTAGGAAAAATTTAAGTAAGTTTAAAAGATATAGAATTTTGGAAGATCTATTAAACTGACTTGAAATATTGATAGAAAAATCTTTCACAATTGAAAGAGTTACCCTTAAATATTCGAAATATTTTCGAAATTTGTAGAAATATTTTGAAACGTTTTGATACTTTGTCAACTTTTCTTTAAATATTAATTTTTCAAAATAAAAATTTATTTAAAATTTTCTCAGGAATCTCAAGAAAGTTTTTTTATTCTCTAGAAGCCTTTCAAATTTCTTAAAATAATCTTAATTTGTTTTCTAAATCTTCCAAAATTAAATTTTATTTGAAATGTTGGGAAAACTTTTCAAACTTGGAATCATTTCTTAACCATTTTCAGAACTTTCAAACCTTCGAAAAATCTCTAAAAATCCTTAGAATTTTTGCAAAATTTTTCTTGAAATTCTGAAAAATGAAGTAACTTGCTTTAAAATCTTCCAGTTTCTGTTTTGACAATAAATATTGGAAGTCTTTTGAAATGTTTTAAATTTTTTCTAAATATTCTGAAAAAATGAATTTTTCAAAATGAAAAATCAGTTAAAATTAGCCCATGAATTTTGAGAAATATTTTTTATTATCATGAAACCTTTCAAAATTTTTTGTTTCAAATTGTTTATGAAACTTTGTGATCTTGCTGGTTGAACATTTTGTCTTCAAAATCGTTCACGATCTTTTTCGAAATTGTAGGAAATAAGTAAAAATGTTTTCAAATATTCGTCAATTTTCCCTTAAAACTAATTAAAAAAAAAAAAAAAAATCAGTTCAAATTTTTCCAAGAATTTTAAGACGTTTTTTTATTATGTAAAACCATCAAAAATCTTTAAGAAGTTTTCAAGAACTTTTTTGAAATATTTTCAAGTTTTGAATTAATTTTGAATATTTTTAAAACTTTTGAATATCTCTTAAACTTGATAGAATTAAAAAAAAACTTCGTAATCTTGCTATTCGAACATTTTTGCCTTAAAATCGTTCACATTCTTTCTCGAAATTTTATTAAATAAATCAAAATGTTCAAAAATATTCGACAATTTTCCCTTAAAATTAATTTAAACAAATAAAAAATTAGTTTAAATTATCCCATGAATTTTAGGAATTATTTTTTGTCATCGTAAAACCTCCCAACAAATTTTCTTTTTAATTTCTTATAAAACTTTGTTTCCTTGCTAATTGCACATTTTGTCTTTAAAATCGTCCACATTCTTTTTCGAAATTTCAGGGAATAAATAAAAATGATTTCAAATATTCGTAAATTTTCCTTTAAAATTGATTTTTCAAAATAAAGAATCAGTGGAAATTTTCCATCAATTTCAAGACATTTTTCACGGTTGTAAAACCTTTCAAAATCTTTAAGAAACTTCAAAATTTTTATTTCCAAATATTCAAATATGTAAGTTTTTTTAAAACTCACATTTTGGAATATTTTCAATTTTTAAATTTATTTTGATATTCTTAAAACTTCTAAATGTCTCTCAAACCTGATAGAATTTTGTCTAAGTCTTTGTAATCTTGCTAATTAAAAGATTTTGCTTGAAAATTTTTCCCATTCTTTTTAGAAATTTTAGAGAATAATTTAAAATCTTTCGTGAATCTTTTCAAATTTCATATTATTTTTCAATCATTTCTAAAACTTTTAAACCTTCAAAATATCCTTGACAATTATTTGAATTTTTCCAAACATTTTCTTAAAATTCTGAAAAGTAGAAAAAAATGCTTTCAAACCTTCCAGATTCTGTTTTGACCATTTTGGAAATCTTTTGAAATAACTTAAAGTCTTCTTGAATATTCCCTCAGAATTAATTCATCAGATTGAAAAAATAAGTTTAAATTATCCCGTGAATTTTCATAAATATTTTCTATTATCGTCAAATCTTTCTAAATGCTTCAGAAGCAGCAGCATTTTTGTTAAGAAATATTCAAAAATGTACATTTTTTTAACTTTTTCGGAATCTTTTTAAATTTTAAATTAATATCGACTCATTTTCAAACTTCTAAATGTCTTTTAAACTTGATCAAATCCTTCTATAAAACTTTGTAATCTTGCCGATTGAAAAAATTGGCTTTAAAATCCTTCATATTCTTTTTTGAAGTTTTTCGAAAATAATTTAAAATGTTGTGAAATCGATATCAATTTTCTCTTAAAATAACTTTTTTTCAAACAAACATTTCTTTTAAATTATCCCATGAATTTTTAGAAATATTTTTTATTATCGTGAAATCTTTCTAAATGCTTAAGAAGCTTCAACATTTTTATTTACAAATATTAAAAAATGTACATTTTTTTAACTTTTTAAAAATCTTCTTAAGTTTTAAGTTAATTTTGAGTCTTTTTAAAACTTCGAAATGTCTGTTAAACTTGATAAACAAATGTTATTAAACTTTGTAATCTTGCTCATTTAAAAAGTTCTTCTATGTCCATGTAGATTTAGAAGTCCATGTTGATAACGATTTCACGAAAAAACGATTAAAATGTTCAAATTCAACGGAGAAGAATAGTTCCCCGAAGGGTCTTTGTACGACGAATTTTCTCAATTTGTTAAAAAAAAAAACATAAGAAATTCACCATAGCAACGACGAAAGAAATTTCAAGTCATAAAGTTTGTTATCTTTCTTTTTCAAAACACGAAATAGAAGGACAGTTCCAACCAATCATAATTACGAGTTTCCAGACAACAACAGTTTTAAATTGTTTCGAGTTATTTCGAGATGGATCGAGAAATAATCGAAAATGGCGCCATGCGCTTTTTAATAAAAGGAAAAAGGACAAGTAGCAAAAGCGCGCTACGCGCGAGCATGCATGTTTTTCGGAATCTCGAAAGAAATGTTTAATTTTGTGGATCGACAATAAAAATTTTTCGAGATCAAAAACTTGAATAAAAAATTTTTAATAATTTCAACACATTGTTCTGAACTCTTGGAAATTGTAATGTCTTTAAAATATTTCTAACTAAAAAGTTAGGAAAACTTTAGCAATTAACAGATACTTTTCTACGTTATATTCCTCAAACGGAAAACATTAACTTTTATATTTCAAAGTGTTGGAAGACTTTTGTTCCATTGATTATTATTATTATTATTATTATTATTGAATTATTGAAAATATTTTATTCAGATAAAATAAATGATATCTCAACCAAGAAAAATTTTAATTTCAAATAAAAAATAGTTGAATTAATGCCAAAAGAGACAAATTTTTAACAAAATAGCTGAATCCCCAACAACAACAAAATTAATTTTCACCATTTGCATTTTAAACCACGAGAAGATTAAGTTTTTTAAAAAATAGACAAATTTTCTTAAAAAAAAAAAAGACCGAAAGGATTCATTTTCAACCAGCTGCATTTTCAAACGAGAAATACAATCCTCAACAAAAACAGATTAATTTTCAATCCAAAAACACGAATTTGCAACCGAATAGTTCAAATATCTCCGAAAAGATTTTTCAGTCATGAAAGAAAAAAAAAATCACCCAAGCTATTATTTTTGAGGGATGAATAATTTAAAATACAAAATGAAAATCTCTACCAAATATTCCTTTTTTAAGTTTGTTTGTTCATTTTTTTTAAAGTTAAATAAATATGTTATTTTCCTAAGACTCTTGAGAAAATTCAAAATTTGTTTGAAGGTTCCAGATATTTCAACAAAGTATAGTTCTTTATTTTTCAGGATTTTGAATAATTTGAGAATAAATTCGAGAAAGTTTGAGAGATATTCAGGAATTTTAGAAGTTTGCAAGATAAAAATCTTTTGAATTGACTCAAAATATTCCTCAAATTTTCAAGAATCTTCCAAATTAAAAAAATTGCCTGTAAATTTTTCAGATATTTTCGAAATTTGTAGAAATATTTTTAAATTATAATAATACTTTGAAATATTTGGAAACTTTTTCAAATTTTCTTTAAAAATTAATTTTCCAATATAAAAATTAATTTAAAAATTTTCCAGGTATCTCAAGAAATTTTTTCATTTCCTTGAAACCTCTCAAACTTCATAAAAAGCTTCAAAATTTTTTTCGAAATCTTCAAAAATTTACATTTTGTTTAAAATTTTTGGAAATCTTTTCACACTTGGAATCATCTTTCAACTATTTTCAAAACTTTTCAACCTTTTGAACATATTTTAAAATTACTCGAATTCTTCTAAAACTTTTCTTGAAATGCAGAGAAATTGAAAAAGTGGCCTTCAAATCTTCCAGATTCCGTTTTGACCATTTTTGAAATTTTTTGAAATGTCAAAATTTTCTTTAATATTATCTTAAAATTAATTTAAAAAAAAAAAAAATGAGTGTAAATTATCCCATGAATTATGAGAAATGTTTTGTATTATCGTGAATTTTTTTGAAATTTTATTTCTTCAAATTTTTAATAAAATTTTACAATCTACCTGATGGAAAGATTTTACTTGAAAATCTTTCCCATTCTTTTTCGAAATTTCAGCAAATAATTTGAAATCTTTTGAACTCTCCTTCAATTTTCTTTCAAAATTTATTTTCAAAATAAAAATTCAGTTAAAATTTTTGCAAGAATTTTAAAAAAGTTTTTTTATTTTCTTGAAGCCTTTCAAACTTCTTGAAAAGCTTTGACATTTTTTTCGAAATCTTAAAAATTTACATTTTGTTTAAAATTTCTTGAAATATTTGAAAATTTCAAATTATTGTTTCAACTATTTCCGAAACTTTTAAACCTTTTGAATATCTGTTAAAATTATTCGAATTTTTCTAAAAATTTTCTTAAAATTCTGAAAGATAATAAAAATTTTTATATGATGTTAATGTTTTTTTGTCTACTTGGTCTAAAATCAATATTCATAAAATATTGATAATTAATTTTTTAGTTTTGAAAAAAATCTCTCTACCTCCACTGGGATTCGAACACCAGAACTTAATAAAAATTGCCTTAAAATCTTCCAGAATCTGTTCTGATAATTTTGAAAATCTTTTGAAATTAAAAATTTCTTTCAACATTATCTTGAAATTAATTTTTCAAATGGAAAATCAGCCTAAATCATCCCATGAATAATGGAAAATATTTTTTATTTTCGTGAAATCTTTTTAATTTTTTTTTAAAAATTTTGTATAAAATTTGGAAATTTTGCTGATGGAAAGATTTTGCTTGAAAATCGTTCTTCGAAATTTTGAAAAATAATTAAAATTTTTTTGAAATATTTGTCAATTTTCTCGTAAAATTTATTTTCAAAATAAAAATTCTGTTTACATTTTCCCAGGAATAGTAAGAAATTTTGTTATTTTTTTGAACCCTTTTAAACTTCTTAAAAAGCTGCGACATTTTTTTCGAAATCTTGAATAATTTAAATTTTCTTTTAAATGTTTAAAATATTTTTAAATTTTAAATTACTTTTTCAACTATATCAAAAAATTTTTAGGCTTTCTAAAAATCTTTTAAAGTTATTCAAATTTTTCCCAAAATTTTGATAAATTACAAAAATTGCTTTAAAATTTTCCAGAATCTGTTATGAAGATTTTAGAAATCTTTTGTAATCTTGTACAATCTGTTATCTTCTAAAATATTTTGAAATGTTCTCTCAAAATTACTTTTTCAGAATAAAAAATCAGTTCAAAAATTCTCCTAGAATTCTAAGAAAATTTGTTTATTGTAAATCCTTCAAAATCCTTGAAAAGCTTAAATTTTTTTCCAAATATTCAAAAATGTAAATTTTTCAAACTTTTGAAATATTTTCAATTTTCAAATTAATTCCGAATACATTTAAAATTTCGAAATGTCTTAAACTTATTAGCATTTCTTATAAATGTCTGTCATCTTGCTAATTGAGAGATTTTGCTTGAAAATCTTTCCCATTCTTTTTCGAAATTTCAGAAAATAATTTAAAACCTTTTGAAATCTTTGTAAATTTGCATTTAAAAATGATTTAAAAAATAAGAAATCAGTTTACATTTTCCCAGAAATTCAAAGACATTTTTTATGATCTTGAAACCTTTTAAAATTCTCGAAAAGCTTCTTCATTTTTTAATTCTTCAAAAATACATTGATTATTATTATTGAACATATATAATTTACATAACCTTCCATTCCACATAAGCCTGAAGTTTGCTGACTCTCTTTTCAAATGGCAAAAAAAAAGTATAGCTTCATCCAATCACGAATACGAGTTTCCGGACAACAACAGTTTTGAATTGTTTCGAGTAATTTCGAGATGGTTCGAGAAATAATCGAAAATGGCGCCATGCGCTTCTTAATAAAAGGGAAAAAAAGGATTCTTTCAATATTTTTCTATTTTTGATTCCAATACCGATAAATGTCTCATCATATTTTTTTGTAAGAGTAATATCATGAATAATTTTATATTGTAATTAACAAACCTTTAATGTGTTTTTGATCTGGAGTGAAACATGGCCCAAGTTCCATGAAACAATTATAATATTGATCTCTTAGTCGTGGATTCATCATAATCTCATGGAAGTCGATATAATCGTACTTGCCAGAATACAAGTGTGTTTTTTCATTTTCTTCAGCCGCCAGAGAAGAAAAAATAAGCGCAAATAGCACAAACAAAATAGAAGCAATCTTAAACATTGTGAAACGATATTTGTCTCCCAGATCGTGAAACAATCTAAACTCGTATTCTTCCTCAACTTTATATACTTCCTATCCTCATAAAAAGCAAATTACGTAATTCGTTTTTTCAAAATTAGTTCTGACCCCAGTGAGTCAAAAATTCTAAAAAAAATTAACTAACGAGAAACTACTATGCAATGTTGCAAGCAAAACATTTGAGAAGTTCATAATTTGCATCGAAGAATGGTATCCACAGTCGTTGGATGTGTACTGAGAGTCAAAAAGGATGTGGCAAAAAGAGTTTTTACTCCTGAATTGTTGATGATATGCAAGAAATGATTGTATGAAAAACTTGCTTTTTCAGTTTTAACTGCCCGAAAGGTTAGAGTTTATATCCTCACGTCAAGATTTTCAAGTTAATTTAAAATTAAAATTGTTTGAATTAGAGAATTTAAGAATAATTTCAAACGGTCACTATAAAGTAATCGTAGAAAGTTGCGGTTTTTTATAAAATTTTTAACTGTTCGTCTATTTTTTACTTGGAGTGACTAAATAATTATTTAAGTTGAGCAAAAATAATTATTTCAATAAGTAGTTGGCGGATAGATAAGGATTGAGTCGCGGATAAAAAATGAAGGGTCAAAAAGTATATGTATAAAAATGGATACAGATAAATCGATATCCAATGGATACAAACGGATTGAAGAGTATAAAAAAGTATTCCAACGGATACTTGTGGATATGTCGGATCAAAACGGATAAGGTTTCAATCCGTTTATTTCCAGCATGGATGCATCTCTAAGTGAAATTCCATGGTTTGTAAATAAATTTAAAAATTAGTTGTCCACGTAAAAGTATATATTAAAATATTATTCACCGATTATCATCATGTATTTACATTTTTATTCCAAAAATGAGCTTCTTCAACCTTTCCATTATCCAACTCACCTCGAACTGTTGACAGATTTTCGTACTTCGCAATGAAAAAGAAAAACAAAAAACAGATGTCACACTTAGCCTGCCTCTAATTTTTAATTAGCCTGTCATAATTTATCACTAAAAATAATAAAAATGCCAAATTTTTGAGAAAATGACCGATATTCGATATTCTTCAAAAATAATTGATTAATGGGGTCATCCCGGCAACCATATAAAAAAAGGTAGGTAAACGGCGACCATGATTCTGTCAGAGTGGCTCATCCGAAATCAAAAAACCAAATTGGATGTTAATCTACAGGTGGATGGCTATCGCCGGAACTAGGATTTTTTTTAAATCTTGAAAATTCAATTTTTTATATTCTCTCAAACATTAGGATCCAAAATTTCATGATTCTTTGCGACTAATTTTTTATGAAAAAAAACGGTTCAATATTTTTCAAAAATCCTAGTTCCGGCGATAGCCGTGCGTGTGCTAAATGTACCATTAAAATTTGAAAGTCAACAGATGTCGATTAAAATATAATGTATGGAAGTTCTGTAAAAGGAAATTATAATTAGCAAATAATAATATCATTGTAAAGATAGAGGTTGCATTCAAAATAATGAAGAAGTGTAGTTACCATATTTCAATTTAAAAAATACTTCAAAAAATTCTTGTAGTAAATAAAATTAAAATAATTTGTGACAGTGTGTTAACAAAATAAAATTTATAAATTTGAAAAATATATTTTTTCATTTCTATGAGATAAAGATAGTGATTGTTATGGACAACCAACTAACCTAACATACAGTATAAGTGAAGAAAAAGGTACCAACAAATAATATAACAGCTGGAGTGTTAAAAACGGTTCTTTAAGATGTGGAAACAAGCATTATTGTTAGGGATTTGTTATAAATTTTATAAAAATAATTCTAGAATAGAATTGTAATATTCATTAAGATGGTCAAGATCAGTGATTTATTCAGATCAAATCAGAAAATTGTTTATTGTTCTGTACATAAAATAAATTTGGGACATACTTGTAACCATCTAACAATGATTAAATTATAATATAATAATTTGTTTCACCCTTTACTTTGATCCATTGAGTTTATATAAGCCATCTGGTTCTACAATGAATTTTTGGATGACAACTTCTCATTGGTCCTTTTAAGCCTTCTAGATCCGGTCTTCAATTTTATTAAAACCAGCTGGTTATTCATTTTCATTTAAATGAGCTGGATCTAAAATGAATTTCTGGATCGCGGCTGCCCATTTTTCCGGAAAGTTTTTTACGTAAAAATCTGATACTTCGTTCAATGCTATCTTCTGTTTCTCGTTGCACTTGCTGCATTGCGTCTTGATGACTTCTGGTATAAAGTCTAACGAAAGTAAAAGAAAGATTTATTATTTTATTTTTAATAATAATAAACTCCCTAATTTTCAAAAATCGAAACCCTGTGGCAGGGATTTTTTTCTGTTTTAAACAAAATGCTTTTTTGCCGTTAGGGGAGAAGAGGGCTAGTTGGCACGGAGGCTAAGTTGGCGCATCCTTATTCAGAAAAAAACGATAACAGTTGGGACCACGAAGAATCTTAATCTATTTTTTAAAATAAAGTTTTACAGAGATATACCTTTCAAATTTCTCATTCACAAACCTTCTTTGGTATGCATACTCTTACAAAAAAGTATTATAGGAAATTGAGTATAGGACTATAATGATTTTCCTACAATGAATTTCTTACAATTTATTTGCCATTAAAAAAATCATTATAGAAAATTATTGAAAGAATTGACGAAAAAAATAGAGAAATTTTATGAGATTTTACATATTTTATGAGATTTTAAATATTTTAAGCTGTTTTGAGAGATTCACGAAAATTTCAAGAGATACAAAAAATTTCAAATGATGTTCAAGAATTTTGTATGTTCATAAAAAATCTTGATACAAATTTTCGTATGATTTCTAAATATTTCAGAGAATTTCAGAAGACTCTAGTAATTTTTTTCTGAATTAACTTTTCAATCACTTTTAGTCACTTTTTAGTCACTTTTCCTTTAATCAATCAAAACCATGGAACCAAGAGTTCATCACTATCGAATTTAGGCATATATCTCTTTCTAAATGTTCTTGAATTCTTTGGAATTTTCTTGAAATTCGCTGAATTCAGTGGACCGGTTTTAGATTTTCAATTTTTTTTAATTACGAAGAATTTGTTTTGAAGAATTATTTTTAATTCATATTGAATTCGTATGAATATCATCAAATTCTATTGTATTGCCCTAACTCATTCTAAATTCACTTCAATTTTACGGAAATCAATCCAATATCTGGGATTTTTCCAATTCATTTGAATTCATCTGGAATTCACCATGAATTCTTATCAATTTATTATGAATTCTTAAAAATTCATCGAAATTCTCTTGAATGTATTTGAATTTTCCTTAAATTTTGTCCACTCTTACTTTACTTATTTCGATGAAAGTTTTTTAATTTTTTACATTTTGTTTAATTCATTAAAATTTTTATTCATTTTCACAAAGTTTCTAGAATTAAAACTATTCTTTTGGAGAACTTTTTTTTCTAATTAATTCTTTTAAACAGAAAATATAACTATACCAGTTAATTACTCCATGATGGTAATTAAAAATTCATCTGTTTGATCGAAAATTTGGTTGAAAATTCGTATTTTTGGTGAAAATTAATCCCATGATTTGAAAATTATTCATGTCGGTTAGAAATAAAATTATGTTAGTTAAATATTCATTATTTTAGTCCAAAATTCATCTTTTTGGTTGAAAATTCAACTATTACAAATGAAGATTCATCATTTTAGTTCAAATATCATTACTTTGTTCGAAAATGTAACTACTGCCTTCAAATTTACATTTTTGTTAGTTAAAAATTGTTATTTTTCAAACTAAGAATGTAACTATTGCAATTGAATACTCATCATTTTTATTGAAAATGGCTCTCTTAGTTTGAATATTAATTTTTTAAACTGGAAATTTGAATATTTAATTTTTGGTAGAAAATTGATCCTTTTTAGTTGAAAATTCATGTATTTTGAAGAAAATTAATCTTCCTTGGTAGAAATTAATCTTCTTAGTTGAAAATTCATCTCTTTGATTGAAATTTCATCTATTCCAGATGAAAATTCATAATCTTTGTTGAAAATTCATCATTTTGGTTCAAAATTAATTTTTTTTACTGACAGTTTAAACATTTCATTTTTGTTTGAAAATTGATCTTTATTAGTTCAAAATTCAACTATTTGGTTGCACTGAATTTCAAGTATAAGAAGAAAAAGTGAAAATTTGTTTGAATCAATATTGAAATTCATGGACTTTAGAGACTGCAAAAAATTATTTATCATAAACTTGCGAAACTATATGCATATTCCGAGAATCTTTGAAAAACCAAGTTATAAGTATAATTAGAGTTTAATATTTTCAAAGTTCCTAAAAAAACCTGGTAAGCTAATCTTGGATTTCCAATTGAATTCAGAGAGGAGAAAACATTTTTTTGTGAATGCCTTAAAATTAAATGAGACATCTTCTGATTTCTAAAATTGCTGTTTGAAGTTTATGGACTGAAATCTTTCAATTTTTGAAAAGCTATTATTTTTAGGTCAAATAAAAGGCATATAAAATTTCTAACTTTTACGAAAACCAGGTTATGCATGAATTATTTTTTTCAATAATAGACAAACCAAAGTTTTCATTTTTGTCAATTTAAAAATAAAAATTTACCTAAAATAGAAAATTAGAAAATAATACAGACCATTTTTTAAACACAAAGAAAAATCAGACAAATCAAATTTTGTGTTCGAAATTATGATTTTTCGAGTTGAAAAAGAGTAGGAAAATGTTCTGTCGCACCCTATCCCTTTCCCAGCCTTATGATTTCTTTACAAAAATTATCAGAATTATTCTATTTGAAAATTTATGATCAAAAAGTCTTTTCTATTCATGCCTCAACTTTGAATTATGTCGACGACAGAAAATTTGCTGTTTGAAATAGATGATTCCAATATTATAAATGAGTACAACTTTCTTAATTTTCAATAAAGTGTATTACCATTATAGATCAATCGATTTGTCTCGAATCAAGAAATCTTTTCAGTTCTTGCATCAATTTTGAATTATGTTAGTGAACAAAATTTTACTATAAAAAATCGTGTTTTCAAATATTAAACATCACCATAGCTTCCTAATTGTTCAATTAAATTTATTAATATTATAGGTCAATCGATTCGACTCGAATCAACACATATTTTTTGTTCCTGCATCAACTTTAAATTATGAGAATGAGAAAATCTTACTATAAAATCGATTTTAAAAATATATAAATTACCAAAACATCCCTACTCTTTGATAAAATATATTAACATTATAGGTCAATCTATTCGCTTTATACCAAGGAATCTTTTATATTCTTGCATCAACTTTGAATTATATTGAAGAGTAAAGTTTCACTATAAAAAACCATATTCTCAAATATTATGCATTACCATAGCTTCCTTACTCTTGAATAGAATGTATTAATATTATAGGTCAATGGATTTGTATTGAATCAACACAATTTTCCTATTCTCGCATCAAATTTAAATTATGAGAATGAGAAAATATTTACTATAAAAATCGATTTTAAAAATATATAAATTACCGTAACTTTCCTACTCTCTGATATAATGTATCAATATTAGAGGTCAATCGATTCGTTTCGAACCAAGGAATCTTTTATATCGTTGCATCAACTTTGAATTATGGTTAAGAAAAAATTTTTACTATAAAATACCTTGTTTTTAAATATTACATATTACCATAGCTTCCTGAAACTTCAATAAAATTTATCAATGTAATGTATCAATGCATCAGTGTATCAATGTATCAATGTACATATGTATCAATGTTATAGGTCAATGGATTCGTCTTGAATCGACAAAACTTTTCTATTCTCGTATCAACTGTAAATTATGAGATTGAGAGAATACTTACTATGAAAATCGATTAAAAAAATATATAAATATATATTTCTAAAAATGTTCATTGCCTTCTTTGTAGCAACGAATAATATTTAAAAAACCGGTCTTTTCTAGTAAAACTTTTTTTATTAAAATAATTCTAAGTTGATGCAACAATGTAAAAGATTTCTTGATTCAAGACGAATCGATTGACCTATAATATTAATACATGTTAATAAAGAGTAGGGAGTTATGGTAATTTATGTATTTTCAAAATTGGTTTCTTATAGTGAACATTTTTCATTAACATAACTCAGAGTTGATGCAAGGACAGAAAATATGTCTTGATTCGAGACGAATCGATTAACCTATAATATTAATACATTTGATTAAAGTGTAAGGAAGCTATGGTAGTGCATAATATTTCGAAATACGGTTTTTTATAGTTAAACTTTTTTCTTCGATATAATTCAAAATTTATGCAAGAACAGAAAATATGTGTTGATTCGAGAGGAATCGATTAACCTATAATATATTAATACATTTCATTAAAGTGTAAGGAAGCTATGGTAATGCATATTATTTGAAAATACGGTTTTTTATAGTAAAACTTTTTTCTTAAACATAATCCAAAGTTGATGCAAGAATATTTAAGATTCCTTAGTTCGATTCGAATCGAGTGACCTGTGTTATTAATATATTTTTATTGAAGAGTAGTAATAGGAAGTTATGGTGATTTATATATAATGAAAATCGGTTTCTTACAGTAAAACTTTCTTCATTAACAATTGACCTATAATATTAATACATTTCATTGAAGTGTAAGAAAAAGCTATGTGAATGCATATTATTCGAAAATACGATTTTTTATAGTTAAACTTTTTTCTTCAACATAATTCAAAGTTGGTGCAAAAATATAAAAGATTCCTTGGTTCCAGACGAATCAATTGATCTACAATTAATATACATTTCAGTAAAGAGTAGGGAAGTTGTGGTAATTTATATATTTTTAAAATCAATTTTTTCATAGTAAAAATTGTCTCATTTTCATAATTTAAAGTTGATGCGAGAACGGAAAGGATTCCTTGATTCAAGGCAAATCGATTGATCTATAATATTAATACACTTTAATGAAAATTGAGTAAGTTATGCTCATTTATGATATTTGAATCATCTGTTTCAAGCAGAAGAAATTTTTTCATCGACCCAATTTAAATTTGACGCATAAATAGAAAAGATTTTTTGATCATAAATTTTTAAAAAGAATAATTCTGATAATTTTTTGTAGTATTTTGTAATTTTGTATTTTCTGTAAATTTTTATTTTTAAATTGATCAAAAGTGAAGACTTTTATTTGTCTATTATTAAAAAAAACTGAAGCTTCCTCTATGACGAAGCAAGTAAATTTGCCAGCAGGAAGCAAACTGCTTGTGAAATGAGCATCATATAATTTTTAATACAAAAAAAAGTGAAAACACTCGAGATCGAATTCACAGCTAGTTTAAGATGGTGGTTTGAAAAATGTATTTTAAATAACGTCCACTACTTGGATTCCATGTTATGTCTCTTGCACTGATTAAATTAAATTTTGTAATTCAAATTTTTTTTTAACAGGGAAAAGGAAGAGAAGCTTCATCCAATCACAAAAACGAGTTTCCCGAGAACTATAGTTTCAAATTGTTTTGAAATGGCGCAATGCATTTTTAATAATTGTATTCTCTCCATATTTTTATCTTATTAATTCAATACCGATGATAATGATGATGATTATGATGATAATGATGATGATAATATTTTTTTGTAAGCGTAATATCATTAATAATTTTATATCGTAATTAACAAACCTTTGATGTATTTTTGATCTGGAGTGAAACATGGCCCAAGTTCCATGAAACAATTATAATATTGATCTCTTAGTCGTGGATTCATCATAATCGCATGGAAGTCGATATAATCGTACTTGCCAGAATACAAGTCTGTTTTTTCATTTTCTTCAGCAGCCAGACAAGAAAAAATAAGCGCAAATAGCACGAACGAAAGAGAAGCAATCTTAGACATTGTGAAAACGATATTTGTCTCCCAGATCATGAAACAATCTAAACTCGTATTTTCCTCCAACTTTATATACTTCCTATCCACATTCAATGCAAATTACGTTATCCGTTTTTTCAACATTTTTTTCTAACCCCAGTGATTCAAAAATTCTAAAAAAAAATTAACTAACAAGAAACTACTATGCAATGTTGCAAGCAATAAATTTGAAAAGTTCATAATTTGCATCGAGGAATGCTTTCCACTGTCGTTGGATGTGTACAGAAAGTCAAAAAGGATGTTGAAAAAAGAGTTTTTTCTCCTGAATTGTTAATGATATGCAAGAAATGATTGTACGGAAAACTCCCTTTTTCAGTTTTAACTGCCCGAAAGGTTAAAGTTTATATCCTCACGTCAAGATTTTCAGGTTAATTTAAAATTAAAATTTTTGGAATCGGAGAATTTGAGAATACCGATTCACGCGTTTTGCGGTCTATCGGTTTGTAAAATTTTTAATCATTCTTATGAATTGAATCACTTTAATCGGTCACTGCAAAGTAGGGTGGTCCGAAAATGAATTGGAATTTTTTTTCGAATTTTCATGAATAACGCCCGGAAATTTGTTCAAATCCACACAAAAATTATTCCATTAAAAAATTGATATTCGGAAGTTTAACACGTATTTTCCATAAGAAAAAATACGTTTTTTTAATTTTATTCGGAAATCTCAATATTAGCTGAATCGAATTAAAACATAACATTTCTCTTCGCAATTAGCCATAAAATACGAATAAAATATTACTTTCCAAATATCACCCCTATAAATCTTTTTTATAGGATTCAAAAAAAAACCATAAGCGAAAAGAATGAGTTTTGCTATTTGTTGGCACTAATTATGATTTTTTTTGTTGGCTTTTTGAATAAAAATTGTTTCTGGTACATAAAATACTACTTCATACTAATAATTAGATGTTTACATAAATTCTTAAAACAAGTTATACTTGTTTTTAGCAATTTTCTTTCGAAGTATAGAATTGCTGAAAATAAAAAAACAAGAATCTGACAACCAAACTTGGACAATCACCATAAAATGCTCCTATTGCAATTGAAAAAAAAATTCTTACAAAAAAATTTCTTTGGACAAGAGTAAAAAAGAGGAAAGAAAAATAAGAAGGGAACCAAACCAATCCCCTTCCTTCTCTTTTTTTATTTCTTTCGTCTTTTTTATTCTTATTATTATATTATCAAATTGCAATAGAAAATTTTTTTTGTCTCAGAAAATTTTTTTTTTTTAATTACAATAGGAGCTTTTTATGCTTTTTGTCCAAGTCTGGTCGTCGGATTCTTGTTTTTAGTTTCAGGAATTCTATACATTAGCTTGATTATTGGACGTTAAATAGGATTTAAAATTCTCAAATTTTTAATTTCTTTCAGAATGGAGACAGAATGTCGCGGTTTTTTCCAAAATTTAGCTTTTTTGTCCAATTTTTGATTAGAGAGACGTCATATTTCATTAATGTTAACAAACATAATGGTTTAAGAATTTATTATAATTGTTAATATTAT
Source organism: Andricus quercusramuli (assembly GCA_932178445.1). Taxonomy (NCBI): domain Eukaryota; kingdom Metazoa; phylum Arthropoda; class Insecta; order Hymenoptera; family Cynipidae; genus Andricus; species Andricus quercusramuli. The sequence goes on along the minus strand of CAKNXH010064053.1, from coordinate 137,062 downwards.
TATCTTTAATAAATGCTAGAAATCGCGTTTTTTTTAAATTTTGAACCTTTCGTTCACTTTTCACTTGGAGTAAGTTAATATTTAATTTAATATAGCAAAAATAATTGTTTACATAAATTATTATTGTCTATACCTATCTTCTTTTATATTGATACTAAATAGTTGCGTTTTTTCTGCATTTTTCAACTTTTGTTCATTTTTCAATTAGAGTAAAGTGATAATTAATTCAAGTTACCAAAAATAATTTTTCAAACAATTTATTATTATTATTATTAATATTCTATTCGCCTAATTGTAGAAAGTTGCAGTTTTTTCTGAAATTTTCAACTATTCGTCTATTTTTTACTTGGAGTGTCTTAATAATGATTTAAGTCGAGGGAAAATAATTGTTTAAATCAATTATTGTTAATAACTATCTTCATCTATATTAATGCCAGAAAGTTGCTGTTTTTTTCTTAAATTTTAAACTTTGGCCCACTTTGCACTTAGTGAGGTAATAATTTATGCAAGTTAATGAAAATAGTCATTTAAACAATTCATCATTGTTTATAACTATTTTCTCTCAGATAAGTACTAGAAAGTTTCGGTTTCTTCTGTAATGTCTAACTTTGCTTTGCCTTCTTATTTATGAACCAATGATGAATAAACTTGGGAAAAAAGTATATTTTAAACAATCTCTTTCTTTTTCATAAATATATTTTACTGGAGGGGGGGGGGCTGATATCAAAATATTTTCAATCTCAAATTTTTCTTTTACGCAATACAATAAACTTTTTGTTGTAATTCAAAACAAAAAGCTTTTTTGTTTGAATAATTTTTTCTGAACATTGGGAAAGGAGCAAAATAATTCACTTGAAAAAGTGAAATACTATTTAAAAAATGATTCTTGTTGAGGCTCACTTATTATTTGTACATAACTGAGAAGTAAAATGAGAACTAAAGATTTCAGAATTAAGCAACTTTCTAGCATTACTTTAAGAGAATATAGTTAAGGACAATAATAATTATAAATGAAAAATTTTTTAAAAAGAAATTAAAAATTTTAAAATAAAATATTTTAAAATAAAAATTGTTCAAATAAGCATGATTGCCCACTTGCATTAATTATTACCTCACTAAGTGTAAAGTGGACAGTAAGTTTAAGAGTTCAGAAGAAACCGCAAATTTCCAGAATTTATTCAAGAGAAGTTAGTTACAAACAATTATACATTGTTTGAACAACTATGTTTATTAGCTTGCATTATTTAATACTTTACTGTTTATGAAGTGGGTGAAAAGTTAAACATTTCGGAAGAAACCGCAACTATATTGCTTCAAAAGAGAAGAAGAAAGTTATAAACAATTATAAGTTGTTTAAATAATTATTTTTGCTGAATTGAAATAATTATTAACTCACCCTGTGTGAGAAGTAGAAAAATAGTTGTTCATTTCAGAAAAAGCTGCATTTTTCTAGCTTCGTTCTAAGAGAATGTTATAAACAATGATAATCAATTGTACAAACATTCATATTTGTTAACGTTGATGAACCTCTCTGTAATTAAAAATTGGACAGCAAGTGCAAATTTTGAGAAAAAAAAGCGACTTTGCATCTCCATTCTTTGAGAAGATTGCTAAGAATAGTAATAAATTGTTCGAACAATGTATTTGAACATCTCATTAGTAGTATAAAGTAGTATTTCATGTATTAGAAAAAATTTGAATTAAAAAAAAAAAAACGCCAAAAAAATCACAATTAGCGCCAAAAACTCGCAAAACCCATTTTTTCACTTATGGGGTTTTTTGGGACCCTATAAAACAGGCTTATGTTCTTTTCTTTTTATGGGAATTACTTAAAATTTAATTATTTTATTTGGAAAGTCATCACTTAAGTTGCAAATTGAGAAGCGAGGAAGGGAGAAAGTGGAGGATTAAGAAGTTGGGAAGGGAGGGGCGAAGCATGAAATAAGGGGAGGAAAAGTATTGGAAGATAAGATTTAAAGATGTCTGGTATTAAGTCTAATGAAAGTTAAGATGAACGATCTATTGTTTATCTTCAATAATAGTTGATAAATTTTTTCATATGTGCAAGTGTCGAACAATGGTTGGAGAAGTTCGTAGAGGTGGAAAGGAGTGGGATCAGCATTGAGGTATTGATGCATGTAAGGGGGGATGAAAGGGCAGTAGCATGGGTGAAGGGAGTGTTGGGAAAGATGGAGAAGAAGAGAATGAAGGAGGCAGAGCAATTGGAAAGGGAAGATTGTAAATAGAAGAGGCAGTGGATATAAATAAACTGCAAATATTGTATATAGTAGATGAGTATTAAGTATTAGCCGCGGAGGCAGAGTTTGGCAATGCGAGACAAAGCGAGAAAGTAGGAACATGCGTGCGAGGTGAAGCGAGAAAGGAGGGACATGCGTACAAGGCGAAGCGAGAAAGTAGGGACATGCGTGCGAGGTGAAGCTAGAAAGTAGGGACATGCGTGCAAGGCAAGGTGAAGCGGGGAAGGCAAGGCGATAAGAGCGAGCAGCATTAGAGATGAGGTTTGGATGGATGTTAGTTTTAAGGGTCAGTTTTAAGAAAATTCTGTAAAAAATGGAAGTGTAAGCAAGTAAATTTTTCAAAGCCAGCAGTCTGAAAAATAAACGTTTATCTAAGTTCTCGAATAGTGTCGAAAAAATGTCTATCCGCTTCAAACAAAATACTTCCTTTAAGTTAATCGCAAAATCTTGATCTTTGTTTCTGGACCGATTTCCGATGAAATCAGGTAGTCTAACTCGAGCGATGTCACTGAATTGTTTGTGGCTGGAGAACATAGTTTTCCAAAGAAAAACTTAATGTACGTATTTTTTATTTTCTACCAACAAAAATTTTACGAACTGATTTATGTACATTATTATCAATATCCAGGTGAATTATAAAACAATTAATGAAAATTTTCTTCAAAAAGTTGGTTTAGTTTTATGCTGTTCAATGTTTTGAAAAATAATGATAAGGATAGACATAATTTTGCAGGAAAATTACTATATTTAATAAGAAAATTGTTTATTGTTTATTACATAAAATAAAATTGGAACATACTTATAAACATCTAATAGTAATGCAACTATAATACATGTAATAATTTGTTTTATTGCTTGTCTTTCATTTAATGAAACATCAGATCTAGAAGGTTTCCAGAATCTAGAAGCTTTGATAAAAATAAAATTTATATTAAACCCAGCGGGTTATTCATCTTTATTTAAACGAGCTGGTTCTAGAATGAATTTTCGGATGGCGGCTTCCCATTTGTCCGGAAAATTTGCTACGTAAAAATCTGCTATTTGGTTTAATGCTAGCTTCTGTTTATCAGTGCACTTGCTGCACTGGGTCCGGAAGACTTCTGGTATAAAATCTAAAGCAAAAAAAAAATTATTATTTTATTTTTAATATTAATAAACTCAATAATTTGGAAAAAATCAAACACTGGGGCTAAGTATATACTCAATTCTTCGGTCAGAAAATCTTTTCTGCTTTAAACAAAATTCTTTTTTGATATTAGGGGACATTAGGTGAGATGGCTCCCAAAAATGATTTTATTATCTGAATTCTTCCATAAACTGTAATGGTCAAAAATTAACATTTTTCAATTATTCACATGTGTATATTTTTTTTCAAATCGACTGTTTTGGTGCACCAACGTATCTCTCATCCCTATCATTATATCTTAGTTATTTTTTCTATATATACAATTTTACAGAGATATTCCTTTTGAATTTCTAATTGAAAATTTTTTTTTGTATCGACACCCTTACGAAAGAATATTGTAGGAAATTGGGTAAAGGCCTATAATGATTTTCCCATAGTGAATTTCTTATCATTTATTCATTTATTTGGACTGATCTTGAGCAATTTCTTAAGATTTCAGAAAAAGTTCACAGGTTATTTTTCAAAGGGATTCCAAATTTATTTAATTTGTGAAAGATTTCAAGGTTTTCTATTCAGATTTTTATAGGTATTTTTTTTCTTGAAATCTTATTAAGCTTCAAATTATTTGTTAAATCATTTCCAAAACTTATGAACCTTCTAAATGTCTTTAGATGTTATTTGAATTTTCCCAACAATTTTCCTAAAATTCTGAAAAATTCAAAAAATTTCCTTCAAATCTTCCAGATTGTTTTGATAATTTTCGAAATTCTCCTAAAAGCTTAAAATTTTATGTTTTTGAATATTCGAAAATGTTCATTTTTTTAAGTTTTTAAAAATCTTTCTCAGTTTTTAATTAATTTTGAATCCTCTTAAAACTTATGAATATCTCTTAAAATTACTTGAATTTTTTACGAAACTTTGTAATCTTGCTAAATGAGAAATTTTTCTTTGAAATCTCGCAAATTCTTTTCCAAAATTGTAGGAATTAATTTGAGATGTTAAAAGAGATGAATTTTGAAATAAAATGATCAATCCTTCATTAAGAAAATGAATTATGTAACAAAATAGTGGAATCCTCGACAAAAAAAAAATTTCGGCCAGCTTCATTTAAAAAAAAAAAATACAAATTTTCAACATAATGTATGTTTCGAAAATAGAAAGAAAAAAATGTTCACCCAAATTATAATTTGAGGATGTTAATGACTTTGAATACATTTGAACATATTTTTATATTATTTTTGAATATATTTGTTCATTTGGTTTCATGGTTATAGAAATATTATTTTTGTAAGATTCTTGAGAAAATTCAAAAAAAATTTTGAAGATTTTTCATATGTCGAAGAAGTCTAATTTTTTTACCTTGCATGATTTTCAAAAATTCGAGGAAAAATTGTATTCAGTTTAAAAGATATTCAGAACTTGCAGAAGTTTTCAAAATAAATATCTTTTACACTAACTGGAATTTTTCCTAGAATTTTTGAGAACATTTGCAAATCAAAAAAATTGCCCGTAAATCTTCCAAATTTGTTTCGACATTTGTAGAAATCTTCTTAAAAGATATTTAGAACCTTTAGAAATTTTGACTTTCTTGTAAAATGTTTTGAATTATACCTAAAATTTTGGAAAAAAATTTAAACTTAAAAAAATTGCTATTGAATCATCCAGATTTTATCCGGTATTTATAGAAATGTTTTGAAATCTTGAAGTTTTCTTTAAAAATTAATTTTTCAAAATAAAAAGTCATTGAAAATTTCCACATGAATCTTAAAAAAGTTCTTCAATTTCTTAAAATCTTTTAAAATTCTCAGAAGGCTACGAAATTTTTTCGAAATCTTTCAAATTTACATTTTGCTAAAAATTTTCGGAAATCTTCAAATTTCAAATTATTTTTTCAATCATCCAGATTCTCTTTCGATAATTTTATTACAATTAACATATTGAAATTAATAATTTTTCTAGGAATCTCAAGAAAATATTTTTATTTTCTTGAATCCTTTCAATCTTCATAAGAAGCTTTGACACTTTTTTCGAAGTCTTCAATAATTTACCTTTTGTTTTGAATTTTTGTGAATCTTTTTAAATTTCAAATTATTTTTCAATCATACACAAAACATTTAAACCTTCTAAATATCTTCTAAAATTAGTCGAATTTCTTTTGAAACCTTTGTTCACTTTCTCTCGAAATTTATTTTTTTAAATAAAAAATCAGTATAAATCTTGCCATGAATTTTAAGCCATTTTTTTTTATTATCGTGAAAACTTTAAAAATCTGTATGTACTTTTTTCCTAATTTTTTAAAAAAATTTCCACGTTTTAAAATCATTTCGAATCTTTTCAAAACTTCTAAATGTCTTTTAATATTTATAGAATTTTTGTTAAACTTTGTAATCTTGCTAACGGGACATTTTTGTTTTAAAATCGTCCATATTATTTTCAGAAATTTTAGGAACTTATTAAAAATGTTTTGAAATCTTTGTCAATCTTGTCTTAGAATTCATGTTTAAATTAAAAAATCAGTTTAATTTTTCCTATGCATCTTAAGAAATATTTTCATGCTCTTGAAACATTTGAAAATTCTCAAAAAGCTTTCTTTTCTTATGAATCTTTAAAAATCTACACATTACAATTTTTATTTCAGAGTGTTAGGTACCTTTGTTTGATTAATTATTATTGTTATTGAATATATTATTAAAATGACCTTGCATTTTTAATAAGCCTGAAGTTTGAACGGTAAAAAAAGGAACTGTAGATATCCAATCATAAATGCGGATTCCTTCAATATTTATATATTATTCATTCAAATAGCGATTATCCTATAAACATTTTCTATATAAATGATTCTCCCAACCCCTTAAAAAATGTGCTATAATATTTTTTTGTTAGAGCGATATCAATAATAATTTCATAATGTAATTAACAAACCTCTGATGAATTTTTGATCTGTAGTTAAACATGGCCCAAGTTCCATGAAACAATTATAATATTGATCTCTTAGTCGTGGATTCTCCATAATCTCATGGTAGTTGATATAATCGTACTTATCAGTATACGTTTCTTTTTTTTCTTTTTCTTTAGTCGCCAGACAAGAAACAATAAGCGCAAATAGCACAAACGAAAGAGAAGAAATCTTGAACATTGTGAAAACGATATTTATCTCGCTAACCGTGAAACTGTCTAAACTCGAAATTTTCTTCAACTTTATATACTCCCCATCATCATTAAAAGCAAATAACGTAATCAGTTTTTTTTGAAATTATTGGCTACATCAGTGAATCAAAAATTTAAAAAAAACTCACTAACAAGAAACTACTATAAAATATTGTAAGCAATGACTTAGCAGTGGAGCAGTAAAATAATCAAGTTTATAATTTGCATAGAAGGATACCCACAGTTGTTCGAAGTGTACAGAGAGCTGAATACAATGTGGCAGAAGGAGTTTTTATTTCTGAATTGTTAATTATATGCAAGAAATGATTATATGAAAAACTCTTTTTTCCAGTTTTTAACTACCCAAAGAGTTAGAGTTTATAGCCTTACGTCAAGATTTTCAGGCTAATTCAAAAGTTGACATCAAAGGTCATTAGTGGTAAGTGTGACACGATGTTTCAAAGTTACACTTTGATTAATGATATTTCGGATATGCCTGGTGAAAAATTTGTTACAATGAAGTACAGAAAACTGAAACTATTTTTACAGAAATCTTTTAATGAATACAATAAATTACAACCAAAATTACAGGAACGTACTCTCTAAATCTGAATTAGTAGAAAAGTACTAATTGGTAGTAGTTTTCTACTAATTCAAATAGTGCCGACTTGTTTACTAGTAATTCGTAAGAATCTACTAATTCAATGAGTTAGAATAACTGACTAAATGAATTAGTAACTATATCTACTAAAGGAATTGGTTATGCTACTACTAAATGAATTGTTAAATGTATTGCTGGTTACTATTTCAAAGGGCAGTTTCAAGTAAATTTAACAACTGTTTTTTCAATGAAGAGAATTTTATTGAAATATCACAGGAAAAACTAAGAATAAAATTTGTCGCAGGAAATTATTTTAGAGCGATAAAGTTTTGTTCAGCCAACTTCACGTCTTTCAAAATACATGTATTTGTAATGGAAAAACAAAAGAAGGTTTAACCGATATTTGTGTCAAGTTTATCCTGTGTAGTTAATTTTTGTTGCAGAGAATCTTTCGTCGGGAATCGATGTAAAGTTTATCTTCTGTTTTTTCTGTGATATTAATAAATTATTGAAGTCGGATAGTAATAGTCGGAAGTAATAATTAAAACTAGAATATTAAAAACTTAAAAGGTTTTACAAGACAAAGACAGCTGTGAAGTCGTAACTGTTTTTCTTTCAACTAGATAAAACTATTAAAATATAATGCAATAAAAGCTACGCATATAAATATCAAACTTTAGAAATTATGCCAACAATAATCTCAAGATCGCTTGGTGGAAAGCTTTGTAAGCTTTGCAGCACACAATGTACGGCTGTACACTTGTCATTGATTGATTCCGGATATCCTCTACTTCCTTAGGCACGTTACTAGCAACCTAGAATGCAAAATTTGTATTACAAACTTTTAATTAGTATATCATGGTTCATTATTATTACAGTATAGCTAAATGAAGAAATAATACCTGAAAAAACATTCCCTGACAATTTCAAGTTTTATCCAGTTATCTCAAGTTTTTTTCAGGTATAATTTTTTATAGTACGAAGATATTCAAATATTTATCTTTTTTTCAAATGAACTCTGAACAAGTCCACAGTTTCGCGGGTTTATTATAATTTTTTTTTCAGTTTCTGGGGATTTAATTAATATTTTCAATTCAGAAATCTTTAGCAAATTATATTACAAGATATTCTTAAATATATATGGGCACCATTAAATAATTAAATCATTAAATAATACTCGAACATAATTAATTATTGCTTGAATTTGTCTCTAAAGTCTATGAATTTGAATAATAACAAACAAATTTTTATTTGATGGTTGAATCTTGAATTAAAAAAGATCAGTTTTCGACCAAAAATGGAATAGTTAAATTTTCGCTTAACAAATTAGTTTTCCAGAAACAAAAATTTCGAACTAAAATGATGAATCTTTTACCGAAATAAATGAATTTTTAACAGAAAAGTAACTTTTAACCAAGTAGTTTTTATCTTCAATCAAAAAGATGAAATTTCAACTAAAATTGTGGATAATTAACTGGAATACTTAAATTTACCACCAAAATGATAAAGTTTCAAACAAGAAGATTAATTCTGAAACATAAAGAATAATTTTTTACAAAAAAATACGTCTTTTGAAGAAAATTGAAGATATCTCAACTAAAAAAAGACAACATTTCAACCAAATAGTTGAATTTTCAGTTAAAATAATCAATTTTCCAGAAAAAAATAAACACATTTTCAGCCAAAGTGATGAATTTTCAACTAAAATGATGAACCATTGAATGAAATAGTTGAATTTCCAACTGAAAATGATCATTTTTCAACCAAAAATTGAATGCTTAAATTAAAAAATTTGAATTATGTTCAACTAAAGAGAGGAATTCTCAACTAAAATATTAGAATATTCGACTGGAGTAATTACATTTTCAGTTTGAGAAAAAAATTAATTTTCTGCTAAAGTAAAAACGAATTTGCAACAAAATATCTCACTTTTCAACAAAAGAGATAAATTTTTAATTAAAATGATGAATCTTGAAAAAACAAAATTTATTTTCAATAAAAGAGATTAATTTTAACTCAGTGATTTGGTATTCCAAAAAAGATTAATTCCGTACGAAAAATGTAGTAATTGATATTAAAAAAAAATTAATTTTTAATCAGAAACAGTTGAATTCAACAAAAAAGCTACTTCTCGACATGAGTTGAATTTTCAACTTAAAAAGATTTTTCAGTCAAGTGACAGAAGAAATTCCAAAAAAGCTGTTGAATTTTCCAGCAAGGAGATGAATATTTGAATTTTGAACTAAAAAAAATTTTCAAACAAAAATATAATAGTTAAATTTCCATTTCAAAAAATTAAATGAACTAATTGAATTTTTCGCGCTTTACAGTATGTAGATACTTTTATTCTAACTTATCCGCAATTTAAAAATAAGGAGGTTGAAAAAAGGCTTTTTTGAAGACAAAAGGGTTTTAGATTCTGTTTAAAATTTATGTTAAATAATAATTTTTGTGCCTTATGGAAACTAGGTCTGATGATTGTAAGTGCTGCCTAAAAAGTGTAATTTTAAAGCATGAAAAAGACTTCAAAATCTTTCTTAAAACAACCTCTTAATTCTAAGCAACAATTAACTGAAAATGTATATATTGAGTGAGTTTTCTGTAAGTTAGAGATCAAAAGATAAAACCTTTCTTAAACTGTTAGTTAATTACGATATGGTACGTCGAATTTCATGTAACATAGTCTTTATTAAAAAATGTATATCAATATTTTTATTATACCTTTAAAGAAGGCAACAAATGATAGTGCAAATAATATTACATTCACTTGTTGGTAAGAATAAGAAAATTGTTTCAAATAAGACAATTATTCAATTATTACCCTATTTGAAGCAACATTTTTAATGCAGCACTTAGAAAGCTAGAATTTCCCGAATCTTTATTATGAAAAATTCAAAAACCGTTTTGACTTGGAAACAACTTATTGCCCAAAGATAACAGTCATATTATTATTATTATAGATTAGCAGTTAGAACTCGAAAGTTCATTGCCTCATCTACCCGAGACCGCCACACATCTCTATCCTGTGCATCCTCCATCCAGTTTAAGTAATCATGTCCTAGTTCTTTTAAATCATCCCTTACATTTTTCTCCCATCTGTTTCTCGGTCTGCCTAAGGGTCTCTTACCAATCGGTCTCCCTCTTAAAACTTGCGCCACTGTTCTTTCATTTCCCATTTTTGCTACATACCCCGCCCATCTTAGTTTACGCGCTTTCATTACTCTATTAATATTTGCTGACCCGTAGAGAGCATGCAGCTCATCATTATGCAGTTTTCTCCATTCGCCGGTCTCTTCGTCCCTTTTTGGACCATAGATTTTTCTAAGTACTTTATTCTCAAAAACTCTAAACCTATTCTCCTCTCCTTTCGTCAGCGCCCACGTTTCGCACCCGTACATGACGACCGGCATTATTATTGTTTTGTAGGTTCTTACTTTGATGTTTCTAGATAGCAATCGCGATTTTAATAGTGTGTTTGCTGCATAATAGCACCCATTGCCAGCGTGCAATCGCGCGTTGATTTCCGTTTTAATCTTATTTTCGCTAGTTATAATTGACCCGAGGTATTTAAACTCGCTAACCCTTTCGAATTTCATATTTCCGGCTGTTAGATCCCCGTCTTGATTACTTTGTTCAGATCTGACGACGGTCATATATTTTGTTTTCGTTTCGCTAACCTCCAAGCCAATATCTTTGGCTTTTGTGATCAAGATTTCTGCATTTTTTGCCACCGTTTCTTTATCATCCCCTAGTATGTCGAGATCATTCGCATATCCAAGAATTTGTATTACCCCATTGAGGGTAGCACCGGTCGGATTCGCCTGCACTTGCCTAACCACGTATTCTAAAACTAAGTTAAAAAGGACGCACGAAAGTGCATCGCCCTGTTTCAGACCATCGCGGATCGAAAACTCTTCAGATAACCTTCCGTTTACGCGTACTCTTCCCCTACTGCCGCTTAAGCAAATTTCGATAAGTCTAACCAATTTTCTTGGCACACCCAAGAACTCCAGGATCCAGTACATTCGCGCGCGTATAATAGAGTCGTAAGCTTTTTTAAAATCGATAAATAGCTGATGCACTGCTTCATTAAATTCCCATTTTTTTTCTAGCAGTTGTCTAATTGTGAACATTTGATCGCTTGTAGATCGGTTTCGGCGGAATCCACACTGGTAATCCCCAATGATTTCCTCGGCGAGAGGAGTTAGCCTACCTAAGATTACATTGGACAGGATCTTATAACACGACGACACAAGTGAAATTCCCCGATAATTGTTACAGTTCATTTTATCGCCTTTTTTAAAGATAGGAATAACAATAGAGTCATTCTATTCCTCTGGAATGCGTTCTGTTTTCCAAACTGTGCGTATTAATTTACAAATTTTTCTTTTGAGGCAAGGGCCTCCATTTTTTATCAGTTCAGCCGGTAGGTCATCGATGCCCGCGGCTTTGTTATTTTTCAACTTCTTTATGGCCATTTCTATTTCTATATCAGCATGATCATCAATTAATAGATCAGCAGTGTGGATTTCGCCGAGATTACCTTCAACGGGGGCTTCGCGTACATTTAATAGTTTATCGAAATATTCTTTCCATAAATTCAGTCTCTCTGTCGCATCGGCTACTAGATTGCCATTTTCGTCCCTCATTACTTCCGTTCTACTTTGAAAGCCTTTCCTTATAAAATTGATTCCCCTGTACATCTCGCGCGTGTTATTCTGTTTATTATGCGTTTCTATTGCTAGTATTTTATTCTTTTCCCACTCCCTTTTCTTGTATCTATAGAGCCTATTTGTACTTTTACTAATCTCGAGATACTTCTTATGTGTTTGATCGCACTTATTTTGTAAACTACTTAGTCTGGCCTTCCAACGTTTTTCAAACCCGAGTTTGCACTCTTCGTCATACCATGGTTTGCTTTTTGTTACTTTCTTTAAACCTATCGTAAGTTTCGCGGCTGTCTTTACCGCCTTTTTTATATTGCTCCATAGGGTTTCCGGGTCCTCCTCGTAATTATTGTTATCGTCTCTCTGTTCTTGGAGAGCATCAAAGCTATTAGAAATCTCAACTTGATAATTTAATGTTTCTGTTGCTGTTTTGAACTTATCTATATTGAAACGAACTGTTGGCTCTGTGCGGCTTGTTTTCTTAGTTATCGCTAGCCTAGATCTTATTTTTACTATCACGAGAAAATGGTCTGAATTTAAATCCGCTCCCCTATACGATCTTATATCGAGAATGTTTGTATGACGTCTTCTGTCAATTAGAACGTGATCAATCTGATTGTGAGTGTTACCATCTGGTGATCTCCAGGTGGCCTTATGTATATTTTTATGCTTGAAATATGTGCTTTTGACAACGAGGTTCTTTGAAGCTGCAAAGTTTATTACTCTAGTTCCATTATCATTACTGACCTCATGCAAACTTTCTGATCCTATTGTAGGCCTATACATCGGTTGTCAAAAACCTGCTCGATTGTTTCGTAAAAGAGATCTTTAGTGTCTTCGTCTTTGTCCTCGGTGGGGCAGTGCACATTGATTAATACCTGTTTGCTGAAAATACCCTTCAGTACAATGTATGATAACCGATCGTTAATGAATTGCATGTCGATAACCGCTTGCGAGATTCGTTTATTAATAAGAAAACCGGTCCCCAGTCTCCATTCCTTAGCCCCCCCATAGTGAAAAGTATAGTTATCCTTAGAAATTGACGCGAAATCGCCCGGCCAGCATGTTTCCTGGAGTGCTATTAAGTCAGTATTGTAATCATTTGCTATCTTAATGAGTTCGCTAAATCCGCCAGTACTTAGGCTACGCGCGTTTAGAGTTCGCACCCTTAGATCTTTAACTGTAGTTTTTTGTTTTTGCAAGTTAGCCATGGTAGTTTCAAGATAATCCGCACGTTAGGATCCTATTCCGATCGTAGGTAAGTCCACTGTCCCAGGAGTGATAACCCCCATACCTCCCTAGGTCTAAGTATGGGAGCTTTCCGACTCTGACAAGGACCATGTCAACTTGTCGTCAGACACATTACAGTTTCATCCTCGTATCCTAACGTCCCCCTGCAAGGCAGCGCGCCTACTGGCATCAATACCCCTTCGGCCCTATACAGGCGAATCATTCCACACATCCCTTGCGGGCAGTGTCATCGCTGCGGTGTCCAATGGGCAGCAGGATTTTTCCCTTACAAGATTTTTAGTTTTGGTTCGGGCAGTGTTTCTAGGTGGATACACGCTGCACCTCGGCCTGCCAGGACCCACCCATTGCGTATGAACGCAATTGGTGGGTCCCCCCAAGCCATGGTCATCGTGTTTTCTACCAGTGCTAGGCCAACATCTTAGGCTGGGCTCACCACACCCACGACTGGTTCCTATCGGCTGTCCGCGGCTGCTTATTCTTGTATTCGCAGCTAACCTGAGGGGCTGTTCAGCCTAACGGGCCGTTCCTCTATCCGCAACCCGAGGACGCGCTGCGTAGTGGTGACAGGAACCCACCGAGCAGGATAACAGTCATATTATTCATATAAATTGAATATGTGAAAATAATGTACATTCGGACATTCGGACAACTCCATTGCACTTTTGAGGAATAGCTTTTTGACTCTCTTGAAAATTTTAGAGAAAAAATATATGAATAAGTGAATATTTGCTTTTCATACCTTCTAAGTGATTTTTGAGTATCTTAGCCAATTGCTGCACACATTTTTATATTGTTTGAAGATGCGAGATACGTAAAATCAAATAGCGCCATTCGATTCAACCTAATTTCACGAGTTTACATTTTGGCTGCATTGAGAAAATAGATGGTGTATTGAGAAAACATTATTTTTCTTAATTAAAACTCAAAAACCAGCAGAATGTGTTCATGAAATTATTAAATTATGTTTCCTTAGCAATTCATTGCCACTCATTGAATCAGTGAGTTGGTACTACTAAGCAGATTAGTAGAATATCCTTACTAATTAATTTAGTAACATAAATCTTACCACTTCATTTAGTAGAAAGTGATAAGATCACTGATTTAACAGTCAGATACAATGCTACTAATTAAATTAGTAAATTTTCTACTAAAATTTCATACTTTTTTGTTTTTTTATGAAAATTGTTGTATTTTATTGTGGTTGTAATTTTCTACAATGATTTACAAAAAAAAAATTACAACTACAAGAATCTACAGGAATTTACATTTTTTCTAACTGAAATAATTGTTGTTTTTCCACCTAGGATGACAAATATTTAGAATATTGCTATGAAATAATTTTAAAATAAGATGCGATCATGTATACATGATCGCTATTATAGAAAGCTTATTTGTTCAAACTTTAAAGGAATTGTAGAATAATAAGATACAATGATGAATAATCGTTAGTTAAATTTTCAACTGAAAATGATGAATTCTTTCGAAAAAATGTTATGATTGAATTTTCAGTGAAAAAATTTTGTTTGGCCGAAAAAACTAATTTTTAACAAGATAGTTAAATTTTGAACTAAAAAAATGAATTTTCAACTGAACTTATGAATCTTCAACTACCATTAACTACTATCTTCAACCACTTGTGGAACTTGCTACCCAGTTATTAAATTGTCTACCATATTTTTAAATCTTCGAGCGCAAAATAAGAATTTCCTACGTAACAGTTGCATTTTTAAACCGCAAATGTAAATTTTCAAAGATAAAATTAATTTTCAACCTAAGCAGATTAATTTTTGACCTAACAGATTAATTTTTAACCAAACTATTACATTTTCAACAAAAATATAATAGACGAAATTTTGACAAGAAGAGAAGAATTTTCAAAAGAAAAAGGCAAATGATCCACAAAATAGTTGAATTTCCAACCAAATAAAAATTTTTTAGTCAAGAAGGAAAAAAATTTCAAACAAACCGTAGAATTTTGGTGTTTTGAAGGAAAGCGTGAGAATGTATGTAATTTAATAATATAAATTTCAAACGCTCAATAATTTACGCGTATAAAATGGAGGCTTTTAACACTTTTCAACTGAAATTTTTTAAATTAAGAGTCGTCAAACTGCAAAACTTTTAAATTTCATACTGTCAACTTATAGATTCTCAGAATTATATCATTTCAAGCAATTTAAAGCTAGCAACATTAATTTATACATTAAAATTTGTTTTGGTGTCTTTTGAAATATTCTCATAGAAATTTGTTTTAAAGAAAGAATTTTAAAAATATCCAGAAATCTAATAATATTATTATCTTAGAAATCAAATTTTTGCTACAATTTTTAAAAATCCTGCAAAAGAAAAAAAAACTACCTCAAAATCATCCAGATTTTTTTTTGACATAATTATTGTTAGTTTTCCTAGGAATTTTGATACAAATTTTTTATTCATTCAAAACCTTTCAAATTGTTGAGAAAGCTTATAAATTTTGAGTTCAAAATCTTCAAAAATCTACATTGCGTGTTAAATAGTTTCAAATGTTTACATGTTCTAAATTATTTTGGAATATTTTCAAAACTTCTAAGTACATTTTAAATTTGCCTGATTATTTTCAAAATTAATAATTGTTCAACTGTCATTTATTAAATAAAATAGTTTCTTTCAAATATTTCTAAATATTATCCAAAAATTAATTTTTCAAACTAAAAAATCAATACAGATTTTCCCAGCAAAATTAAGAATTTGTTTTTATTTTCTTGAAACCTTTAAGGATCCTTGAAAAGCTTAAAAATCTTATTTCGAAACCTTCAGGAATCTAATTTTAGTTTCTTATTTTTCAAAATATTTTCCAGTTTTCAATTAAGTTTGGATTTTCTCAAAACTTGTAAATATCTATTAAACTAACTCAATTTTTTTCGAATTGATAATAATTATTCAATTGTTATTCCTGCATCAAAATTCAATATTTCACTTACATTTATCAAAAATTTGTTAAATAGAAAAATTGAAATTGTAACGTTCAAACTTAAAATTTAACTCAGTTTGTATAACAAATTTCCAAGATACTTTTTTTTTGTAAAATTGTCATCCTTGTCGACTACGTTTGACGAAGGTTCTAATTAGGTTTGCTGATTAGTGAACAAAATACAAAACTACTTTGAAGGAATTATGAAACTATTATATAAACAGTTGAAGGAAAGTAAAAGTACAGAGTTTGTCAGCATGAGAAACAGCAAAAGTGAAATGCTACATGACATAGACGGGATAGTAGACTTCGTAAAGGTTTCAAGAGAATTTATAAAAACTTCAAAACAATTCAACGGTGTAAATGTGAATTCTAAGAATTTTTTTTAGGTTAGGAATTGGTTTGAATTCTACAGAATTAAAAATACTCGAAGGAAATTAATATAACTCAACGTGTATTCTGAAGGAAAACATATGATGCATGCGCTTTGGCCACCTAACGCGTGCTTCTGATTGGTTAATCTTTAATTGGTAATTCCTCCATGATCATTAACTTTACAACAAATTTGTTCACTATTTTTGACTTTATTTTTTATGAGGAATTCAAAAATGTTTAAATGTGCCTCGAGAACTGTAAAGTAATTTTTACTTGTTTGTTTTTTTTAATTAACTTAGAACCTCAACAAGTTGTTCCTTTTTCTGAGAAAATGACCTCTGATTTTTTTCAGAATTTAAAAAAATATTTAGAGGTCGCTCAAGGTCATTTTAGGCAAAAATGCTCATTCTTAATAAAATTTAAACTATTTATTGATTATTCATTTCTGTCTTGAATGAATTGTGTTCTTCACAATTCAGTATTGCACTCAATTTTTTTCAGATTTTAGCAATAACATTCAAAGGTCACTTAACGTCATGTTATTGAGAAAATTTGGATTCAATTAAATTTTCTCTAGTTTTTCTATTTTTTTTTATAAACAGTGCATTTAATGATTGCGGCAAAAAAAACAGTCAAGTGGTTCATTGAATGTGTCTCATATTACTTTAAGGTCATTCAAGGTCATTTTACGAAATATGTTCATTCAAATTTTTTTTTCTCATGATAGTTTTTTTTTCTTTTTTTTTCGCATTAAATCAATAAATACCGTCAATTTGATTAAGAATGAGCATTTTGCCCTAAAATCACCTTGAGTGACCCCTAAATATATTTTTTTTAAATTATGAAACAAATTAGAGTTCATTTTCTCAGTAAAAGGAGCAATTTGGCTGTTAGAATCTGTCAAAAGTTGTAAAATCCCCCAAAATTTCTAAAATAATTAAAATCTTTATAAATCTTGATCTTCTCTCCTTGAATTGTTACAATTCGTAGAATTCCCTGGAAATGAAATTCAATTTATTCTAAAAAGTATAGATTCTTTGAAATTTAATGCAATTTAATTTATTTTCCAAAGTTTTCTAGAAATCCTTGGAAATCTTTGGATATTCTACAAAATTCTTTAAAATCCCTTGAAATTTCGTATGTCTCTTGAAATCCTTTAGAATCCCATACAGGTTTCTTGTAATCTTTGGAATCTCTAGAAATACCATAAAATTTCATTCATTATCATTTATTGAACAAAGCTTGATAGAAATTCTTTCAAATATTTAAAAATGCTATCTAATATTTTCGAAATCCCCTGAAATTTTTGAAAAACGCGAAAATCCTATAAAATCCCTTGAACTATTTTAAAATTCCTTCAAATTCGTCAAAATATTTTCAACGACGTTTTTAGTTGAATCTTCCAATATTTCTTTAAAAACTAAAGTATTTTGCTGATGAAATCGTCTTTTTTGGTAGACAAAGAATCTTCTTATTTAAAAATGCATCTATGTGGTGAAACATTATTTTTTCAACGAAAAATTGAACTATTCAATTTTTGGTTGAAAAATACCTTAA
The DNA here is from genome assembly GCA_932178445.1 of Andricus quercusramuli. Taxonomy (NCBI): domain Eukaryota; kingdom Metazoa; phylum Arthropoda; class Insecta; order Hymenoptera; family Cynipidae; genus Andricus; species Andricus quercusramuli. Next base: position 119,130 of record CAKNXH010064053.1, on the reverse strand, counting down.
AATTCCTTGAAATATTTTGAAATCCTACCAAAGTCTTTGGGAAATGTAAAAATTCTCTGAAATCCTTTGGATTGTTTCAAAATTCCTTGAAAACCGTGGAAATATTTTCAATTATTGGAAACGAATTCGAACTAGGAAACTTATCCATTTAAATTATATAAAAAAACAATTAGTTCCCTATAAATTTTTTTAATTATTTAAATTTGTGAAATTCCTTAAAACTCTTTAAAATCTTGGAAATTGTTAGGAATCCTATTAAATTTACTTCAATTAAATTTATTTTCCAAAATTTAATAGAAATATCTTGAAATATGTTAAAATCCTACAAAATTCTTTGTAATCTCTTGAAATAAAAGTTAATTTATTCTCTATAGTTCTTTATAAATCATTAAATATCCTTTGAATATAAGTTGAATTAAAATAATTAATTACAGTTCTGAAAAAAACGTTAAAATACTTAGAAGTTTTTGAAATCACTTGAAATTCCTTATTCAATCAAATCCTTTAAATCTTGTAGAATTCTCTGAAATACTTAAAAATTCATAATTTAATTCAAGGCTCTCCAGGAATTCCTTAAAATTTTATTTTATAGAATGTACATCTCTAGAAATCTCTTTCAAATCTTTGGAAATCCTACAAAATTTTTTGAAATTCCTTGAAATTGTTTGAATCCTTCAAAGATGTTTAAATCTCTTAAAATTCTTGTGAATATTTTTAAATAACTTGAAATCTATAAAATCCTTTCATATTGGTTGAAGTCCTTCAAATCCTTTATATCTTGTGAAATTCCTTAAAGAACCCTAAAATCCTTAATTTAATCTCAAGAAACCTTAGAAGTCCCTTCAATTTTTTTTTTATAAATTTCAAATCTCTAAAAATCTCTTTAAAATCTTTGGAAATCCTAACATTTTTCTTGAAATGCCATGGGATTGTTTAAATCCCTCAATGATGTTTAGATCTATTGAAATTTTTGGGAATATTTTCAAATAACTCACAAATTTTAAAATACTTTAAGATTGTTTTAATCCCTTTATATCCTTTGAAATCCGTAGAGATGCCTCAAAATAAAATGTTGGTATCCTCTAAAGTTTTTCGGAAATTAGTTCAAATCTTTGGAGTTTCAATGAAATTTGTTATATCTTTTAAAAATCCTTGAAATACCTCAAAATCCATGAGAAATAAATAATATAGTAAAAAAATATATATATACATATTATATATATATATGTATACATATTATATATATACAGTAAAAATAAATAATAGTAAAGATTCCTATCAAACATTCTGAATCCCATGAAATTTGCAAAATTTTTACGAGCCCCCTTGGAATAAAATGGTTATTTCATATTCATTCTATTAATTAATATCCCAAGCATCCGGCGACATTAGTGCTGAGAAGTAAAACTTTATTGCCCGGAATGATATGCTTAGTCAGGTAAGTGAAGAAGTAATGTTTTTTTTTATAAAGTAGTAAAAAAGTGGTGAGTCATAAATTTTACATTTTAGGTGTAGATGTAACAATCAAAATTTATGATGGTATTGCACATGTATACACCTATAATAATTAAGTTGCTCGTAAAATATAGAAAGAGACAGGAGAAAAAGAGAAAAGAAAGAGATATAATCGTCATAAAATAAGCGTCATAAATGTTTCAAAGTCTCAATCGTATCTCAGCTTCTTGTCAAATTGCAGCCAGTGATTTTTAATGTAGCTGGCCCTACAATAACACAGGTGGTGCTGGTCATTTAATTAAAATTAAAGTTTAGATTTTCAAAAATTAAAATTCTGTCGTTTCATAAATATGTTTCATTCTTAATTAATGCAATTTTGCATAGCAACATTCTACCGCGCTTGAACTACACGTGTTCAAAAATGATAACTAGACATATATATGTTAGGCTCCGAACACAATCCTGGTAAAAGTCAAGAATGAAAAAAAACAGTTATCATATACTAGATAACTAATGATAAAAAGTTATAGAGACGATATAATCACTATTGTTATTATTATTGTTATGTCAACATTTGATGAACATTTTTAATAAATGTTCGGTACATAACTGTTCATTATTTGTTTTATTTAGATTTTTAAGACATCATTCCCTAAACAGATAGCCAATATGTAATAATAGTACAATTATTCCAAATTACCAGGAAGTATGAATTTTCAAGAAGAAAATAAATTTTCAACAAATAATTTGAATTTTTAACAAAATATTTAGATTTTCAGTTGGGAAAATTAATTTTTAACAAAAGAAAAACGAATTTTCAACGAAAGTTATGAATCTTCAACAAAAAAAATGAACTTTTCAGAAAGTAGTCCCACTTTCAACTAAAATTTTTAACCTAAAGAGATGAATTGTAAACAAAAACATAGTAAATAAAAAACGAAGTATTAAAACTTATTGAAAGATAAACAAAAAGTACACGAGAATCATTTTATAGAGGCAATTAAAGCATGCAGAGATAGTAGGCACTTTTGGTCTTTCATAAATAAGTACAGATCAAAAAAACCTATGACAAATGTGATCAACTTAAGTGAATGGTTTGATTTTTATATGAGTTTATCTACTCCACGTGTCATATTAGAATCAACCATGTGTGATAAAAGACACCCTCTGTTTGATCATTGGATTACATTGGAGGAAATCAATACTAGTTTAACGAAATGTAAGACAGGAAAATCGTCAGGTCCAGATGGCATATGTAATGAATTTTTTTAAAAACTTGCCCAATAATGGGCTATTGCAATTACAAAATCTTTTCAATAGAGTTTTGGATGACGAAAAAGTACCTTCTTCCCGGACGCGTTCGCATACTGTAATGCTGCATAAAAAGGGTGATTTAAAAGATCCATTAAACTACAGACCCATCTCTCTTCTGAACACAATCACAAAAATCTTCACCCAAATATTATATGAAAGGCTAATTAAATGGATTGATATAACGAGTATTCTTTACGAATTTCAGTCAGGATTCAGAAGAGGTAGGGGGTGCATTGATAATATTTTCATTATCAACTCTATTGCTCAAATTCACCTTAGTAGGCCAGGAAGAAAGGCTTACACATTCTTTATTGACTTCGTAAGGGCCTTTCCATTTGTGAATCACTCACTGTTATGGCAGCAGCTGTTTGACATTGGAATTAGTTCTAAGTTTATTAGAATTTGCGAAGATCTTTATGATAGGGCTGTACTTTCAGTCCGCACAGCTGATGGTGTGACGGACACAGTTGAGATAACAGAGGGGGTCTTGCAGGGGGAAATTCTCAGCCCAATCTTCTTTGCCTTATTTTTGATATCACGTATCGAAGATTTCTTTCACGCCAATGGCGCTCGAGGTATCTCTATTGATCATAATCATGAAATAATAAATATTGCGTATGCGGATGACCTTGTAATATTTGCCGAATGACAGACGGACCTGCGTAAGAAAATAACAATATTAGAGGAATATTGTGAATCTAAAAAACTACAAATTAGTAAGAGCAAATCAAAAATATTGATCTTTCACAAAGGAAAGTTAAACGAAGGTCTCTCTTTTAAATGCGAAAATGAGCCGCTAGAGATTGTAAGTGTATTTAATTATTTGGGGACAAATTTTTCTAGCTCAGCGGTATTCTTGCAAGCTCTAAATAAGGCAAAATCCTCGACAAGAGTAGCGATAGCGTCGGTAGATAAAATAATCTCCGCAACGAAGTCGAATAGCTGGAGCACTAAAGAAAAACTTTTTTATTCGTTAGCGGTCAGTGTACTCTTCTACAGTATCGAGGTATGGGGTCTCATATACTTGGACGAAATTGATAAGATTCAATTAGCATATTATAAAAGAATTCTAGATTTGCCGAAATATTGCCCTAATTATGCGGTGCGAAGCGAAACACAGGCTTCACCACTCTCAAGTGAGGTTGACATTATAAGAGTCATGGGCTTGGGTAGTTTAGAAGTGTACCCTAACCTCAGATGATTTAATAATACCAATTTGAGTTATTTAAAAAAAGGTACTTCTACTCTGTGGACTAAAGTAATGGCACAATGCCGGTTAATAACAACTAGAATGCCTAGAATCCAAATTTATGACAAGCGTATTAAGTTGAACCCGGATGAAAATTGTACACTTTGCTTTCAACCTCGTCGAGAAACTTTATTTCATGTATTGGTAGAAGGTCCAATGTACACTGAGGCGAGGAAATGGTTAATAGATCAGACATTAGACATTAGTGCAAGCGAACAAATATTGAACATTCTGAACGCAGAAAACGATGGCGACGTTAGAAGATTATATAGATTTTTTGTAAATATCTTTAAAATAAGAGAACTTATAAGGGATGAATGATTAATATAATTAGTTTGTAACTTATTACTTTTCTGTATTTACACTTTAATTTACTCTTGGCTGTTAACTCGAATCTCATTTGTACAGGCTAATGGCGAAATCAAATTAATAAATACAATTCACACAGAACCTTGTATCAAGTTCTAGCTTCCAAAATTTTCAAAATTTATCCATCACACAGAAAAAACAGAAGGTAAACTTTACATCGATTCCCGACAAAAGATTCTTTGCAACAAAAATTAACTTCACAGGATAAACTCTACACAAATATCGGTGAAACTTTATTTTGTTTTTCCATGACAAACACATGTATTCTGAAAAACGCGAAGTTGGCTGAACAAAACTTTATCGCTCTAAAAAATGTCCTGCAACAAATTTTATTCTGGGTTTCTTCTGTGCAGCAAATCTTATATTTTTCTATCAACATATTCTTATTGAGCTTCTATCAAATCTTATCCACCCATAACTTGTATCAAGCCCCATGTTTCGGAATCTAGGATTCTCATTAAACCTATCCAATCGTATCCAAAAAGAACTTGTATCACATCCTATCTTCCACAATATTGATTTTCAGTAAAAAACGATGACATGAATTGTTAGAGCAATCGGTAAACAGCTTCATACTATTTTATAAGAAATGAAATTACTAATTTAGATTTAAAGAATAACGATGAAATAATATATTAGCTGAGTTATTTAGCTCATTTTGTGAAAAAATGGTAACATAAACTTTTCTGGAAGGTTACACGTTTGAATATAGTTTTACAATGTATGAGCAATAGAATTATAATTTTCATCTTTATGTATCAACTTCCATTCCAAGTTCTTCCATACTTTGACCTTTGCAGGAAATGTTAACCCAATAACTTGAAGTATGAAATTCAAAGTCATTGAAGATATTCATAGTCTTCTGGGGCAATGTCAAAAATTAACATTTTTGGATTTAAGTGGGAAGCGGTACTGTCACCCCTACTGTATCTATCAAAATTCATTTCCTGCATACAGATACATAAAGTTGGTGACTTCTTACGGAATAACATTCCGTATGTGAAATCTGCAATTTATTGCTCAAAAGTGAGTAGTTATATATTTTATACAAACATTTTGATTCATACTTTTGGCAAGATAAAAGTACTGAACATTTGAAGTATATTGATCATTTGAAGTACTTGATGTTAAAATGATGTTATCCTCAATTTAAACCTATACCCTAACATTGTCTCAGTAAAAATAAATTCTACATTTTTTCCGCGGTCTGCCTCTGCGCACTCTGCCATTTACTTTACCTTGATACACTTGTTTCGTGAGTCGTTCATCTTTTTTTCTCTCAACATACCCAAACCATCTCAACAAATTTCTTTTACATGTATGAACAAGTGTCTCCTGTATACCACATTCTTCAAGGATTATCACATTACTCACTGTATCCATTAGTGTTTTACCACAAACTATGAGCAGGAATTTCATACTAATCTCGTTAATTTTACTCTTATCCTTTTCTTGGTAGGTCCAGGTCTCGCTACCGTACAGCACCGTCTGTATGAATATAGAATTATATATTTTCCTTTTAACTTTACCTGATATATTTTTACTTCTGATAATGGGGCCTGCTCTACTGATAGCCTTTTTACCCTCGTTTTTCATTATTGTATTCAGTTCGCTCTACATTCTTTCAAAATCTTCAATTGACCTCGCCATAGCAACGTTATCATTTGCAAACGCTGACCCACGTACCCTCACTGTCCCAAGATTAACGCGCTCTTTTTCGTAGAGGGCGAATATAATTACGAATATAACTTCGAAAATATTCACAAATGAAATTTTCAAGGTCAATCGAAAAAAAAAAAATTTATAAAATAGCGAAAAGTTATTATTTTAAATAAGGAAAAATGTTATAAACATTTACAATTTATTAGTAAAACAATATGTATTCAATTTATTATAATTCGTGTTATTCATAGCAATTTTGAATATACATCCACTACTCTATTATTATATAACATATTTTTTCTTATATTGTTCCCTTCTTAAATTTGAATTTGAGAAAAAACAATTAAAAAAAAAATTTGCTCACATTTGTGTTTGGTCAGAGAAACACAAATGTTCTGGTAAATAACTTATAAAAGTAAGTAAAAAGTAAATATAATTCCGTGGAAAACCCAAAACGTTGGAAAAATGTCAGCTATTAAAAAAAAAATTTGATTTTTTTTTTTTTTGACAAACATGCAAATGCTTTTTGACCTTCCCTACTGATGTTTTAGTTTCAAAACAGGGAATATTTTGGTAACGTACCTGTGTCAAGATGCTCCACAACATTTTCTTAAATGAGAATGAAACAATTTTGTGCATTCATTTGATGCATTTTTTCATAGAAAGAAAACTATTCAAATAAATTTGGAAATTGATTCTATTTATATTTGAATGTATCAATATTAAATTATGTTAATGAAAAAACTTTAACTATAAAAAACCAATTCTTTAAATATAAGAAATAGTCATAAATTCCTTACTCTTAAAAAAAAACTAATAACATAATAGGTCAATCGAATCGTTTCAAACCAACGAACCTTTCATATTCTTGCTTTGGCTTCGAATTATGTTGATGAAAAAAGTTTTGCTACAAATAACAGAATTTGAAATATTACAAAGTGCTGATAAAAGGGAATAAATATTTTTTCAAATCCTGAGGTCAGTTTTGAGATATGAATAGCGAAAAGAAGCCCTCTGGATTTCATCAACTTATCTGCAACCGTTATCAAGTTATCGCGTTCACAAAAAAGTGAAACATCTACATACACATGCGCCCACACACCCACACACACATCCACACACTCATACATCCGGAAACTGTTTAGAACATTACATTAGACATTTTTTAATTGGGAAAGTCCAAAATGTCCTTTAAGACACAATACTGCATGCACGCGAAGTGGGCGTAATGTGGCTGCTTCCAGCTTAGTGACATTTACACATGCGCAATCCGCCACCGTTTTTATGAGAATAAATTTTCTAATAAGATACATTTGTCATTGTTTTTAATAATTTATTACACCTTTATGAAAATTATCACTCTTTTGTTTGTTGGAATAATTTTTCTATTTTGAATATCGCGCTAGTTGTTTTTTTTTTCTGATGCTTGGAAATGAAATATTTAAGAAACTGAACATATTTATCGCAAGTGTTGACAATACGCAGGGACTTTCTGCCTTAAATATGGATTTGAGCTTCTCATAGGGAAAAAATTGCTCCTCGATAGTCATTCGTTGCGCTAGCTGGGAATACTCTGATCGTATGTATGAGAAGTTATCTGCTGCAAGCTCGCAGCAGATCAACAGCGTTCATAATCTGACGTCAAATATTTGGAAGATAACACCTTTCTTAAAACAGTTTTGTCTTCTTCTTTTGCATATTCACTTTCTTTTCTCTTCTTCTTTATGTTGGTTTCACCTGCACTATTTTGAGTATCAATCGATTTTTCGTTTTCTTCCTCCCAGATCATAATGTCTGCAATTTTTATTCATTTTTTTAGTTGTTGTGTATTACCTACACTAGACTTAAAACCACCGGATGGTATTACATGATTGGTACAACGTGTAGATGATGAAGGCAATCACGGGAACGATGGACAATTTTTGTTGCCTGCTGAATGTATCATAAGGTACAGGTGCTTTTACTTAGCTTCTCCAAGAATTGGCCCAGTTTTATATTGAATCATATATTAACTCTCTTTATTTGCTTATATTATCATTATTTATATTATTCATTCATTTCATTAATATTATTACATTGATAATGATAAATGGTATACTATGTAAACGACGCAAATACCTGCTTCTTCATCAAAAGATAAAATGTTATCAGGTTTCTGACAAAATACTGATCTCTCTACTGCGTAATAACTTCTTTCAGTCCCTATTTATATTGTACCTAATAATGTCATAAATCTTAAGTATATATTTGCCACTCCAAAGTCGAGGAAATAGATTATTTCAATACAAATAATTTTTAAGGAACATATACTCAGATTGCCATCATCTCATGATATAAACTGGAATATTTTGGTGAATATTCGTCAGTTACTCTTGTATCGATATTCCTAATATTTCAAGAAAATGAGGATCATACTTGGTATTCTTTGTTTCATCGTAGTCCTTTTTCCTGATCCTATTGGTAAGAGTAATAGTTTCTATGACTAAAAGTGCATTTTCAGTTACAGTACTTTTATTTTCTATTTGAAATCATTAAACGCGAAACAGAAAAGCCCTCTTGAAAGAACGCGATTGGCTAACATTTTCAAGTGTATTGGAACAATAAGAACGCAGTATTGTGAAACTTGCAAATGGGTTAAGTCACCTCCATCAACTTGCTTCTAGATGGAGAGATACAAATTATTTGCGCATTTAAACTAATAAACGTCACTTTACCCACCATAAAAATAATTCCTTCAACAATCCAGATGACGCGATTTAACTGTATTGCTTTTAATTGAAAAAAATTATCATTTATAAACATAATCTATTGTACCTTACTTTATCTAAATTAAAAATAATTACTCCAATCTGTGAACCGAAATGATTGCCAATAATTTGTTTCTCGGTAGAAATAATAAGTTATTCGAAGAAGTTTTTGAAACAAGTTCATATTCTACGCACGCGAAAATAGTTTGCATGGCTTACGTTTAGCCATAAATTGCCAAATATTTGGCTAAAGCATGAGTCACGGCTAAATGTTAGCATGGCCATAATTTCTCAAAAACGGTTCAATCTATTGCTTTTCAAATTTTAATGGTACATTCAGCAAAAAATCATGAAATTTTGGGTCTTAATGTTCAAAAGCATATAAAAAATTGAATTTTCAAGATTTTCGAAAAATCCTAGTTCCGGCGATAGCCATCCACCTATAGATTAACATCCAATTTTGTTTTTTGATTTCGGATAAGCCACTCTGACAGAATCATGGTCGCCGTTTACCTACCTTTTTTATATGGTTGCCATTCACTCAATAAAACTCACGATCAAGATCATATTTTTCCTTATAAAAATTCAGAGTCACTACTATAGACTGAATAAATAACCGCAATCAAGGGTGGCCGAAAATCGCAATTTTCGATATTTCCTGACTTTCCCTTGATTTTTCTCTAACCAGTTTTTTAGTCTCCCTAACTAATAATATTCAAAGTTTTGGCTTTATGTGAAAACTCGAATTTTCCGATTTTGGTTTATAAGTGTCTACCGCTTTTTCGAAATTTATTTTTTCATTTAGACCATTGTTTATTCAGACTTCAGATAGTTACTTTTCTAGTGAAAATAATCTTTTTTTCCAGCCTGGGAATAGCTGCGAATTTTTAAGAACAATTTACATTTCAATCAGATGAAAAATCGAATTTTCCTATGACGGCCTCTAAATGACCACAGCTTCATCCGAATTTATTTCTCAAATTCGAAAAGGGTTTCTTTTGGTTATGGACACTTTCTATCTTAGTCTAACTTGTCCTTGACCTGTAGCCACCTCATAATATTAACAAATTCTATACTGTTTATTACTGGAAAGCAACTATCATGGTAATAAATAATATTATTATGAATTGAAAATTATGGTTAGATTTTCAAAATTCGAAATGGCGTATTGTGCAAGGGATTATATTTCAGATTTGACCTTGTATCTTATAATAAATAAACAGAAGCGCCGAATCTCGAATTTTCATCCATCGTCTAGATTCAAATAGTGACATTCGCTCTTAATTTAATTAATTTTCTGAATTTGTTGGAGTAATCCGTTGGCTTTTTATAATGTACTAAGGAAACGATGAGTTCCCACAAACTTCATAGTGGTGTAAGAATGTGTCAATATTGTGCGAGCTTCGCGGTCATCAAATCAAATAAGCATATTCTAATTTAGAGTGGGGTAAGAATGGGTCATGATTACGAAAGTTTCGCGGTCTTGTGACCCACCCTAAACTGTGTGAGTTGCAGTGGGATAGGAATGGTTCAAAGGCTTCGCGGTATTGTGATCAAAAAATAACATTTTGATTTAGAGTTAGGTAGGAATGGGTCAATATTACAAAGGCCTCAAAACCAAGTATCACGCTGATTACATTCTAGTTTGGAGTGGGGTAAGAATGGGTCAAAAATACAAAGGTCCCGCGGTCTTGTGGCCATCCGTAAATCTTATAATTTATAGTGAGCTAAGAATGGTTCAAATGCTTCGCGTTATTGTGATCAAAAGAAAAACATTCTGATTTAGATTTGGCTGGAAATGGGTCAAGATTGTAACGGATTTGCATTTTTGTGACACAACAAGAACATTCCAATTAGAAGTAGGGTAAAAATGGGTCAAAATTGCGAAGACTTCACGATTGAGTAAGAGCAAACTTTAAAAACGAAGAGCTCTATACATGAAAGAACGAACCTCAGTCTCTCAATTCGAGTACTAAACTTTCTATGTCCAATGTATCAATTACATTTTTTTGTGAGATAAAAACTGTGATTCATTAAACTAATTGAATTACTACTATATAAATTAATTTATATTTGAACTTTCTTTTTGCAGTAATAGCTCGACCAGTTAAAGACGGGGCAGTTCATCAACTTCCTATTGAACTACATAATGTTCATCTTTACGAAGCTTTCGTTGTTGCAAATCCTCTTTACGTATTACAACCAGGCTTACACAAAGTAGGATTGGATGATGATCGTAAATACATCATTGGAATAATAGATCATAAAGCTTTGCTTGCATTTGTTGATCCTAATATAGCAATTCATCATAAAAGATATAATGGAAGAGTTAAAATTCGCATAGATGGAAATCTTGCTAACGTGACTGTGCCAATATTGAAGAAGGATCCTCTAAATCTACGGTTCCGCACCGAATTCAGGTCACCAAATATTATGCCGGCGTTCTTAAGCGAATAATTCAACGTATAAGTATACATGAGCGCACACATCTTATAGAACAGTTCCTGTATATTCAAGCATCTTTAATGTTTCCCTTATTTTTGGTATTTCTGTGTGTCTTTCATAAATCTTGTTGTAACTTCTCATCCATTTTAAAAACAAAGTGCGCAACTATTATCAGCTGCAACAAAAATTGATCTTGCCAGTTAAGCTTAATACGAGACGGAGATAATTTCAGCTTTCAACCTTGCCTCGATAATATTTCTGCCCATAAGTACTGCCCATAGTGCTGCAAAATAATACTTCGTTTACATTAGTCTAAGCTACTTCAGATAAGTTTTATAAGCAATAAAAATGTTCTATTTGTATTATTTTGTTACCGATTCTACTTTCTACTTCAGTTTGCTGAATATTGTTGTACTTGGTGAAGCTGACAACATATGTAGTAGAAAAGGTCAGTATGATCTTCTGCTTGTTCTGTAAACTCTTTTTGAATGAAATTTGTTGCTCATCAAAAAAAATGACTTTATTTATATTCATAATACATATACACGCATACATATACACGCCCAACACAAATAAATATTCTTCACGGCATGCAAGTGCTTGAGAACAATAGCCTGCGTGAAAAATTGAACCGACACATTTCGAAATAGTAAATAGAAGACCCGGGTGTACCTGTCCTTTTTCAGATTAAGATTACATTTATTTTTCGACTGAAAAAATTTTTGCAATTCCCTTCAGTTTACAAGGTTATTGAATAAATTTATTTCTAGACTATATAATAGAATAATGCATCCAAAACTATAGAAGCATGTGGCCGATATTTGTAATGCTTCAGGGAAGTGAATATATAAGGAAATTTTTTTGTGGTGCTCCGATGATTTAAAAAAAAGCTCGCGACTATTTTATCCATCTTCTTGTGATGATTTTCGAATTTATATTGATTACATATTATAACTGAATATAAAAATTTTTACCGGATGTAATTAATGTGTAATGATGAAGATAATGCTCAATTTTGTCTCCTGACATTTGATACAATAAGTTACGAAATTGTTTGTCTTCTTTCACCTTCATAACGAGTGAAGCAGAGTTGGTAGTTGGTTTATATTTGAACACGTCGATTGCTGTATGTCTCTATATTTCACAATACAAATACTGTAGATAATAGATATCGTTAATATTAGTTTACCTTGAGAATCTCAGATCATTAATGATACACGTGTTTCAAAGGAAAGTCCTACGTCTTTCTATAATTTTATATTGTTTTATATGATAAATGATGTACACCAGAAAAATAGCGTTATTTGTTCAAATTATCATTTTTTATAAATTTGATTTTGGTTTCCATGTTATTTGTTATGTCTTGATGTCAATTTCACGTATCATTATTATGTTAATATTACTTGTATCTATTATCTACAGTATTTGCATTGTAAAATATGGAAACACACAGCAGTTGCCATGTCCAAGTTTAATTCAATTACCCACCCTCCATCACTCATTTTGAATTTGAAAAGAGACCAACAATTTCGTAAATTATTATATCAATCGTTGAAGAAAGAAATTGAGGATTATGCTATTATACTTTAATTCCATCTGATGTGAATTTTTATACCTAGTAATTTTACTTTATCAATAAAATTTTTTAAATTATCCCAGAAAGATGGATGACTGGGCGCTAACGTTTTTAAAATCTTTTCAGAAAGAATTCCCACATCATGGTGGGTCTTGGCACGATTCAAACTAAAGGTGCTTGTACTGTAAATTTTCTCTCTGATTCTGAAAATAGATTGTTTCAACATCATTTACTAAGCAAAATCAAAAACATCGGCGCAGCCGTTTCTGACAAATGTCAGTCTTCATATTCATATTATGAAGAAAACGTAATATATGTGAATAATTTATTTATTTTTTAAACTGGTTCTACGGAAAGTCATCTGGGATTTATGAAAACTTTACTTCGTTAAGCAAAAAGAAAATCGTCAACAGAGTGAGCATTTGCTGCAAGCTTCGATTTCAATTCAAGCTCTATGATCTTTCTACTTCTTGTAGCAACACGTACAGCGGAAGCAATTCCGTTTATCTGACAGTTTCTCAAATTCAAATTTGTTTAAATTTTTTAGAAATTGTCTATAGAAAGTAATGGTCGTTTCAAAGAATTTTCTTTATTTTCTTTACCTACCTTAACATGAAGAGGTCGACCACCGCGTGCTTGACATACAAGTAAATCTGAAGCTTTCGTGCTTTCATTCTTACTAATTTTATGTTGTATTGCTGCTGAAATGACATGACTCTGTACCTTTGAAGGCCTACTTAATATGCGAGTGGATAGATTTTCTATGCAAAAAACTGCATTACACTTGTGAGACATTCCTCTTGTAATAATAGAAAAACAGGAACTGCAGCGCGTCGAGGCAATAACATTTGATTTCGATTGCTTTAGAATGGGAATGTTTATTAGACAATATAAAACTGTAATTGAAGGTCTTCGTTTTTTCAGGTTTATAAACTTACCAGCAACATTATTCTTTAGAGTGTTGCGAGAAAAATTAGTAGGTATGCTTGTCGCTAATGTGCAAACTTCAAGATTGCACTTTATGTTACTATCTTTTGACCTTATAACTTTCATCTTTGGTTCAAATATTGACATATTTGGAAAATCCACTTTCTTTTTAGCACCACTTTTTACTCGATATACATCTCTCTGGCATGAACTGCATAAACTTCCTGATATGCTGTCGTCATCAGCGTAGTTTTCAAACAGACTTTCGCAATCATCTTTCAATTTCTTTTCAATAGGAAACCTTTCTTTCTTTTTTCTGAAAGCACAATAAACAAGCTTTGGGCCGGTATTCATCGTGTGTAGCTGCGTGATCTTTCGGCATTTCGAATTAAAATAAATTAAGGTCTACCTCGTCTTCGCTATTGGCAAACTTAAGATTTCAGTTTTTGAAGCTGGCTTATGGTCACCAACACTTACATGTTGTTAAGAATAATTAATTTGCGTTTAGCGTGATCTAAGCATGGAAAACAAAAAACCATGCCTGTGCCGTGCAAACTTCTTCTCACGAAGGTAGTTCTTTTCAAATACCTAATCTTCATTTTCACACTAATATCAAAACGAAGAGGTTTGTAGATGAAAGAACAAACTTTAATTTCTCCATTATAATACTAAACTTTTCACGTCTATTGCATCAATCACATTTTTTTGTAAAATAAAAACTGTGATTCATCAAACTGATTGAGTAACTAATATCACAGTAAAAACTCTGGGATAAATTTTAGTCCACCTAATTTCAAGATGGGGTTCCATCTCGCTCGGAGTTCGGGTACAAAACTATCGTCTATTGTTTTCGCCGCAAACATGTAAAAACAACTGACAACAGGTGAAGTTTTGTGCCCCAACTCCGAGGGAAACGATACCTTGTGTAGTGGTATCATTTACACTACCAAGGTTAATCTTTGTTGCAGGGAAATGATACCCTGAAATTAGCGTTAAATTTACACTTTGTTTTTCCTGTGAAATAAATTTATTTCATATTTAAACTTTCTCTTTGCAGTAATAGCTCGAACAATAAAAGAAGACGCAGTTCATCCTCTTCCTATGCGACTATATAATATTCATCATCACGAAGCTTTCGCATTTACACATCGTATTCGCGTATTACTACCAGGTTTACACCATGTAGGATTAGATGATGATCGTAAACACATCATTGGAATAATAGATCATAAAGCTTTGCTTGCATGTGTCGATCCTAATATAGCAATTCATGATAATAGATATCATGGAGGAGTTAAAATTCGCATAGATGGCAATCATGCGATCGTAACTGTACCAATATTGAAAAAGGATCCTCTAAATCTTCGGTTCCGCACCTTCTTCAGGTCACCACACATCATAACGGTGTTTTCAAACTAATAATTCAAAGTGAGAGCACATATTGCACGTTAAGAACAATAGTGTAAAAAATCAAAAAAATTCATTTTTGAGTTAATACCACGATTGGATAGCATTTTCCGAGATCTATTGTTCTAGAGCAGGGGAACATCTCTAGGTGCAACAGGTGCCGCGTGAAAAATCAAAACTGTGACAACTCGAAACTTTAATTTAAAAAATTCGAACACATAGAATTTTGAGCGGAAATTCGTTAATAGGGTAGAGGTAGCTCGGTAAATACTCTCAACTAACAGGAAAGTTGACTTTTATAAGGAACCACGTTTACGGAGGAAAATCCCCCCAACGAGAAAATCTTAACATTTTCAAAGTTCATTTCCGCGAAATGACTTTTTTTGAGTTGTCACACTATTGTCCTCAACGTGCGATATGGGCATACCTCTTATAGAATATTTCCTTTATATTCAAGAAGCTTTGATGTTTTCCTTATTGTTCGTGTTTCTGTGTGTCTTGCTCTAAACTTCTTGTTACTTTTAATCCATTTTAAAAGCAAGGTGTCCAGCTATTATTAGCTGCAAGGAAAATTGACCTGGTCGGTGAAGATTGACACGAAACGGAGATAATTTCAGGTTCTTAACCTTGCCTGGATAAACTTGCAACTCATAATGGCTCCATTTCCATTTGAATAGTAGCAAGAATTAGGACGTCAGCGCTATCTACCTTCGTTTAAGTTCATTGAACTGGAGCGAGATGGCAATTCTACTTGTGTGAGCTGCTTCTTACTAGGTACTCTAAAATATGTCATAGTTCGTTGACAATAGTCTAAGCTACTTCAGAGAAGTTTTGGAAGGAATAACAATGTTTCATTTGTATTTTTTTGTCATCGATTTTAATACTTTCTACTCCATTTTGCTGACTACTGTTGTACTTGGTACAGCTGACAACGTCATGTAGCAGGAAAGGTCTGCATTATCTCCTGCTTGTTCTGTAAACTGCTTTTGAGTGAAATTGGTTGAGACTTACGTAAATTACCTTATTTGAATCCATAGTTTTGGATAATAATCTAAGAATTATTGATTCTGTCCATCATAGCGGACCGCGTGAACGGAACGTTTAAAGTAAAATACTTTTTCACATGTATTTAAAGTTTTATGTAGAACTCAACACTCTTATCGTCTTTTTACACAATTATTGTTATATTCAGTATTTATCATCAAAAATAATGGAAATGAAAAATTTTCAAGAAAACACTTTCGCAAATGTTCATGAAACATGCACTGATTCTTTCAATGTATACCTGCTTTTAATTTCTAATGATTTATACATATTTCATCAATTTATTGTTGAAACTAAAGGAAGACCCTGAAAATATCATCTCCTTCAAGGAGCTTCTCGACAGCCTCATAAAATCTGAGGAGGAATGTCCGACAATCACTGCCGAAGAGGTGAAGAAACCTACGAATAAGCAAGGCAGTTAATGAGGCAATAAGCAATAGGCAGAATTTGGCAGAATTTCGTGCCCTGTTTTTCATCATTTGTAAGGAAATCACTAGATGCTTCCTTCGATGACATTTTATACTTTCTTTTATAATAAATAAATGATTTTATATCAAATCATTGCAATTCCTCATTCTGCATTTTTTAATTTGACTATTCGCCCTTATAATAAATGGCATACTATGTAAAATGAATGTATATACCTGTTTTTTTGTCCAAAGATAAGATTTTATCAGGTGTCTGAAAAATACTGATGATTCCATTGCGTGATAACTTATTTTTTTCCCATTTATATTTTACATAATGTCCAAACTCTAACATCTTAGGAAAAGGTCGTAATAATATCCTTGCG
>CAKNXH010064053.1:26042-102042 GCA_932178445.1 Andricus quercusramuli | reverse complement strand
GAAAGGGAAATGGCTTAATGGTATAATAATAATAATAATAATAATGTCATAAGTCTAAAGTATAGTTGCTATAGTTTAGCATAGACGAAAAAGATTATTCCAACAGAAATAATATTTAAAGTATAATGAGATTTCCATTAGTGGATTATACAGATTGAAATATTTTGGAGAATATTCATTAGATACGCCTGTATCGATATTCTTAACAATTCAAGAAAATGGGGATCATGATTGGTACTCTCTGTTTCATCGTGGTCGTTTTCCCTGACCCTATTGGTAAGATTGATAATATCTATGACTGAAAGTGCATTTTTTGAAATTATTAAGCACTTGCGAAATAGAACAGCTTTTCTAACAGAACGGGATTGGTAATTAAATTGAATTTGGATACATCAACTGATGTATGTTTCAATCTTTCACAATGCAAGGACTGTAGATAATAGTTATCATTAATATTAGTTTACGGTGCGAATCCCAGATCATGAATGATACACGTGCCTTGAAAACAAAGTCCGACATCTTTCTTTGATCATAAAATTTCAACTACTCAACACATTAAGAATTTATTTAATCCTCTAACCTAAGTGATGATGAACGAAAATCGTTTTACATCAAATTGTTAATTAGATATAAGAAATTATTTGCTTTGTTTCGTTTATTTAAAATGATTTTTATGTTGTGGATGTTTGTTTTCAAATGTCAGTAAACCTCCATCAAGGATCGATTATCGATTTGCAGAACTTGAATTTTGCAGAAGGAAAGTTTTTTGAAAATCGACAACAGCAGGGCAACCAGATCTCAAACTCAGCTACCCTGATCATTTTTCAAAGTTCTTGTCATTCTGAGAAGTGAACCTGGTAGTCCTGGTGTTTAAAATACACATTTTCCAAGAAAGATCACAGATAATATACTAGAAATTTAAGATTACTTCAACCGTTTTTCGAAGTTCTACCAATTCTGAAAACTGAACCTGGTAATCCTGGTGTTCAAAGTACATCTTCTCTAAGAAACGTGCACTCAGAACTGAAATTTATGTTACCCTGGTTATTCTTTCAAAGTCCCGTCCTTCTACGAAGTGAAGCTGAGAGTCCAGGTTTTCAGAGTACATCTTCTTTAAGGAAGGTGCCTTCAGAACTGAAATTTTATTCACGCTGACCGTTTTCCAAGGTCTGGTAGTTCTAGAAAATAAACCCTTGTAATCCAGGTATTCAAAATACATATTTCTCTGATGAGTTGTTTTCAGAACTCTATCAGAAGGCAACCTGGCTAATTTTCTAAGGACTTGTCCTCCTAAGAAGTAAATTTGGTAGTCCAGGTATTTGGAATACATATTCTTCGAGGAAACTGCCTTCAGAACTGAAATTTGATTATTCATAACCGTTTTTCCAAGGTCTTGTAGTTCTAGAAAGTAAACCTGGTGGTTTATGTGTTCAAAATACATCTTCTTCTAGGAAGTTGTATGTTGAAATGAAGTAGGAGGCACCATGGCCATTTTTCTAAGTCTTGTTCTTCTAAATAGTAAATCTGGTAGTCCAGGTATTCAAAATACATCTTCTTTGATGAAGGTGTCTTCAGAACTGAAACCTTAGTCATCCTAACCATTTTTCCAAGGTCTCGTCCTTATAAGAAGTAAACCTGATAGTTCAGGTATTCAAAATACATCTTCTCCGAGGAAGGTGCGTTCAGAACTAAAATTGTATCCATCTTATCAGTTTTTCCAGTGTCTAGTCCTTCTAAAATGTAAACCTGGCAGTCCAGGTATTTAAAATACATCTTCTTCTAGGCAGTTCTGTACAGAACTGAAGTGCAAGGCACCTTAGAAAGCGAAGGGTCAAGGAAGATGTATTTTCAACACCTATACTACCAAGTTTACTCCTTAGAATGACGAGACCTCGAAAACACGATGAGAATGTCTCGAATTACAGTTATGAACACAACTTTCTTGAGGAGGATGTATTTTAGAAACTTGGATTACCAGGTTTACTTCTTAGAATGACGAGAACTTTGAAATCAGATCAACGTGTTTCAAGTTTCAGTTACAAACACAACTTCCATGAGGAAGATGTTTTTCAAATACCTGGACTAACTGGTTTCTTAAAAAGACGAGACCTTGAAAAACATATAAAAATGTCTTAAATTACAGATATGAACACAACTTCCTTGAGGAAGATGTATTTCAAAAACCTAGACTACCAGGCTTTCTTCATAGAATTCTCATCTGAGTATTATAAATCGTATAAAAACATGTTGGCATGCCTATACTATGCAAAAATTTTTCACGCGGGTAGCTATTTTCAAATACCTTATCTTCATTTTGACACCAATATCAAATATTAAAAACTAAGGATACCTTGTTATCAAACATTTTATTCTAGTCCATTTCATGCTAAAACTTTCAATAATATCTGAAAGGTTGAGTTGTTTGATTTTGTTCAGCGAAAGCAATTCTTTAAAACGAAAGATGTCATGTTCACAATTTTTTTTGCAGTAATAGCTCGACAACATAAAGAAGAGGCAGTTCATCCTCTTCCTATACAACTACATAATGTTCATTATCATGAAGGTTTCGTATTGGCAGATCCCATTAACGTATTACTACCAGGTGTACACCATGTAGGATTAGATGATGATCGTAAATACATCATTGGAATATTAAAACACGAAGCTTTGCTTGCATTCGTTGATCCTCATATAGCAATTAATGATAAAAGATATAATGGAAGAGTTAAAATTCGCATAGATGGCAATCGTGCTAATGTGACTGTTCCAATATTGAAGAAGGATCCTCTGAATCTGCGTTTTCGCACCGTCTTCAGGTCAACAAACATTATGCCGGTGTTTTTAAACGAATAATACAACGTAAGAGCATACCTCCTACGGAAAATTTCCTGTATGTCCAAGAATCTTTGATGTTTTTTTAAATATTTTTGGTGCTTCTGTGTGTTTTGCTTAAAGCTTTTTGTAACTTATAATCTATTTTGGAAACAATGTGTTCAACTATTATTAGCTTCAATCCACTTTGCTTACTATTGTTGCATTCCGCACATTTGACACCGCGACATAGCAGAAAAGGCCAGAATTATTATCCTAACCTTGGTAAAACTTCCTCCCAAATAAGCTCGTTCTTCAGCCGCTCTAAAATTTATCAGCAAATTATTCTATCTTATAAATGTTTCGTAAACTCTTGTTGAATAAAATTTGTTAGTCTCATTTGAATTACTTTATTTTCACCCATAAACATATATAACAATCTACGAATAATTTATCCTGTCAATCCTAGAGGACCACTGGCACATATTTTAATCCTTTTTCACATTCATTCAGAATGTCATATAGAACTCTAACACTCGATTCACCACTTTACAAATTTATATTAATGTGTGTTCATAATGCATTGTTAAAACTGATGAAAATTGTGAAAATTTCAAGAAAACAATCGATGATGAAATATTATAATCATGTTTTGAAAAATTATGATTCAAAAGCTGTGTGCATCAACCCGACGAGCAATATTGTTGAACAGTTTTTGTCTTCATTGTTTTTCGTATCTTGTGTCCTTTTTAAAAGTTTAATTTCTTTATTTCTAATCTCATTCTTCACGGTGAAAAGAAAAACTACAAGTCCTACAAAAAATGATTGATAATAACTTTGTAGATATTTTTTGGGTCAACAACGTCTCCCGCTTCATTTTTTTCACATTACCTTTTTTTTCTCAAAAATTTAGTTTTTTCTTACAGTTAATAGAAAAGCTACACGTCCTATCAAAAAATGGCCAATAACAAATTCCCAGACCTTTTCTATGTGAACAATTATTATGTAGTTATTTCTTTTTTCGCATCTTACATAGTTTGATCGCATAATGAGATTTTTCATTTTTCATTTTTCAGTCTTTCTTATGGTTGAAACCAGAAAAATTAGTAAATGGAAATCTCCTAACCTTAAATTTGAAAGAAAATTCCATGTACATGAAGAAACCTCTTTTTGTCACAAGAGCACATTTCTCTGAGTGTTGTCAAAACTTATACAGCATGCAGACGGCAACGAAGACAGACACTATCATAAAACTGACACCTTCTCATTATTATGAGAATGTGAAATAGGTTTCTTATTATCAAGTTTTGTCGAGAAATAAATAAAATGATACTTTTATGGAACACTAAATGTTTTCTGAATACTGTTTTTAGTTACACAAATATTGAATTTACCTAATATAGGTACTAATTGAAATTCTTTTATTTCAAACTTTCTTTCAATATTATATACGAAGAAAAGTCGGCTCAGTGATACTGAAGTTTGAAAAACCTACCCATCTTAAATTATATGATTCCTATAATTATTACAAAAATATTTGTCTGTAAATGTATATATTACATTATTATCTACCAATTATTGTTATGTGCTTACATTTTTGTTCAAAAAATGAGGTTCATTATCAGCCTTATCCTGAGTCTGTTAGCTCCATTAAGAATTTGGTTTTCTTGATAGCATCTCAGTTTCTTTGAAAATAATGCATTGAAGCAATAGCTAATTAGCGCCACTTTTTTCTACAAATAATAAAAGATACATGTAATGTTTATGTTGTCATAAAAAAGTGAATAACCAATTAGTTTTTCATTGCTTAGGATCCTGAAAAATGTACTTAGGAAGCAAAACATTTTTGGGAAGTTTCAATTGGAATTGGATCAATAGTTCTTAAGGGGGTCATCTGGTGTAGAGGGTTGAAAATGAGAGCGATTTTGTCAGATGATTTTGAAGACTAGGTAACAATGAATCTTTCAGAACTTTTAGGATTCATTCATCCACGTATATTGCTCAAAAAAAAATTTAGTTTTACTGAGTTTGAAAAAAGTTTTGTAATACGATCTATAATATCAATTTATTAATATTATTAATATATTATTAATATTCAAAAACCCGAATAGAGACACAAATTAATTTCAATATTTAAGCGAAATGACGTGATTATGTGCGTTTCTTGGTTATACTTCACCTACAAAAATCTTATGAGCATGTATTATACATTCCGTGAGTTGTTCTTAAATAAACGCTGACCACGCAATACAAACTTGTAACGCCGCTTCATATCTTAAAACCTGGACAATATATAGTGAATGGATATTATTTTTGTAATGAGAAGAAACGAAGCCGCAGTAAGGACAAATTTTCTGTTCCAATCGCGACATACGTGAAATTTGTTTATACAAATTTTCGATACGCTGCTCATAATTTGAGAAATCGTGCGTTTACCTCATCACCAAACCTATAAAATTCTTCGAAAAAATGTATAAAGTTGATGAAAGGAAGAGCAAATCTTATTGTTTAATTTCGACCAAAGACACGAATAAATTTTCACGTGATTTCTGTGTAATCATAATGAAATTGTAGTCGTGGAATGGAAATTTCTGCGGAGATAAAAATTCGAGATTCGTCGCTTGTGTTCATTTCTTATCAGATACAAGGTCAGATCTCGAACATAGATTTTTTCAGATTATGAAAATTTTACTACTATATTTCAATTATTATTATATCATTGATAGTTATTTGTTTCTCAGTAAAAACCAGTAAGGAATTTATCGACATTACAGGGTGACCTCAGGTTAGGGAAAACCTGGTAATCATGGAAAAATCGTAGGCTACAATCATATAATTCGAATTTTCACTGGAAGCCTAACTTTGAAATTTTCTAACCCATTCATTGTTGTGCATACACCGGAAATATTGTTTTCTCTAAGGAAGAGAGTATCTATAATCATGAAAAACTCTTTACGAATTAGAGAAATTAATTCCGAAGAAGCTGTAGCCACGACTAAAATTTGTTCTGATCTCAGAAAGATAAATCAATGTTGAAATGACTATTCACAATTATAAGCAATAAGAAAGCTGCCTTATAAATTAATGAACATTGCAGAAATGGTTTCAGATTAGCACCCGCTCCCGGCCAAATCCTGCGGTTGTCCTTATGACAAACTCTTAACTATATATCAATGATATTTAATCAATATGAATTTCAAAATTATCCCAGAAAGATAACTAGCCGCGACGATTTTTTAGATCTTTGGAAGACTAGAAAAAAAATGTCTTCATATTTTATCTTTGCTGAGGCATTACGAATAACGGCCACAAGGATTTATTTTCTGTCTTCATACAGTTCTCATTCTTTGAATAATTGTATACGAAATCTTATATTTTAGTGCAGTCATCTTTTGTTATCTATCGCAAAAATTATGATCAGATTTTCAAATTTCGAAAGAGAGTTGTGCGCAAAGGAGTATATTTGAGATTTGACCTTGTTTCTGATAATAACTAAACACAAACGACACATCTCGAATTGTTATCTTTTATATAGATTTAAAGAGTAACGCTGACACTTAATTTGATGAATTTCACAGATTTGCTGGAGTCCTTGCTTTGGCGATGTGATTAACCCAAGGTTTCACTAATTATGATTATGACGCGAAACTTGTAAAACTTTCAAATGTTTGTTTCATAAAAAATTTGTCTTCATTGCGGGATTATTTCTTTTGATCTTGAGAAGATTAATAAGTATGAAAATGATGATTCTCAATTGTAAGAAATAGGAAAGCAGCGTTGTAAATTATTGGCCACTGCAGAAATTGATTTACTTAAAAAATAAATGTAATCTCAGCCTGGAAAAGAATTAGAAGAATCGTTTGATAAGTCAATCAATTTGTTGGTACCAAAAACTTCGAAGACTCGCTTGTTTTATATGTATATAAAATAAAATTACTTTCAGGAAAAGAATAGCTTAAATCGGTTAAGAGATTCGATCCCTGGAACTTTTTTGAATCAAAAATTCCATGAATGATTATTTTTGGGGTAGGAGGGGGTAAAATTAGTTCATAGTTTCACCCCCATATAGTTTAAATGAATGAAATAAAGTGTACATTGCAATGGGAAGAATTGAACGATATTGGCGAGAACTTTACCTAATGACCAGCATAATTTTAGGACAAAACTGTATTTAGAATTTATAAAATGCAAGAGTAAATGAAGGGTGGCATCTCATATGAGATAGGGATATTTTTCCAAAAACATTTTTTTGCATAAGAAATTCTTGATAAATCTCATATTCATGGTGTTGAAAGGATTCATTCAATATCGCTTCTTCTAATGTATTAAAGAATCGATGGGTTTACAGACATTTCAAAAATTTTACATTCTATAAAATCGTGCTCCGGGTGGTTCATGATGTTATCCACCAGAATTTGTTTTCAAATTCAAATTTTAAAAATAAAATGGATAAAGATTGGGAAGGCTTCACGGTCTTGTTTTTAATTCTATTGGCTTTTGACACAATGTGACACGCGGATCATCGAAACAACTTTTGAAGTTGTCTCAGCTCTGGAATTTAACTTTTTTAAAAGTCCTCGTAGGTAACTTTTGCACTACCTGGTCACGATTCGGTGCATCAGGGTCATCGAATCACCATTCAGAGATATGTTGGCTATTGGCAAACTTAAGCTTTCAATTTTTGAAGTAGGCTAATGTTCTCAAACACTTACATGCTGTTAAGAATATTAATTTGTGTTGAGCATGTCCTAGGCACTAAACTTTCCATGTGTAATATATTAATGACATTTGTCTTGTAAAATAAAAACCGCGATTCAGTGAATTGATTAAATAATTATCACTAAGTAAAAAGGGTGAGTTAACACATAACGTTAGCTGATAAGCCTTTTTATTCGCCATCTGATTGGCTGTCGAGTCACGTGAACGTTAATGCCACTCATAGCCAGCGAAATTAAAATTGTCATTCGTTTCGTTTTTTGTTACTATTTACTTAGTGACTAAAATTAAAAGTTGAAATATTTTTAAGCTGCACAGAATTTTTCATTGTTAATCATAAAAAAATCTGCTTTCTTATGTTTCCAATTTTATTTCTAAAATATTATACATCAGACTCAGGTACCTTTCACACGATTTCAGATCAATAGATTGCATGCAGAAAGTCCACAAGAGTGTAAGAGATGGAGAACAGTCTGTCCTTTTCGTTCCTGTGGGCAATCTACATGCAATTTGCTGATCTGCAATCGTGTGAAAGAGCCCTTAATAATAAGTAATTCAAAATCATTTGTCATGCGTATTTAACTTAGGGTGAGTGAGTGAGATGGTTATGTCCATTTCCCTAATTTATCGTGATTTTCCCTGGAGATTGGTGATTGGTCGTTCTTTTTGGCGCTTCAACTCAAAATGCCTTTCCGATGACTCTTTTCTATGCTACTTTGTAAATTTACAATAATCATTGATTATTTAAACAAATTCAGAGTTTGGCTATTGTTTAGCTTACATTAAAATGTACATGCAGCTATAACCTTTTTAATAATAAGCATAACTTTTCTATCTGAACTATAATATTAAAATGAAAACCATTTGAACATTTTAAACAAATTTATTTTCATAAAAAAATATTACAAGATTTATTAATTATTTAAACCATTTCGATTGAAAAATTTAGAGTTTAGCTGTTTTTCAAGGAAAAGGTACAATTTGTTTACGGAGTCGAAAAGTATGTCTTTCCCAAGACTCTTTTTCTATGTTTCTTTACAAATTCAGATTTTGGCGATTTTCAACGAATTTTTTATGTTCAGCAAATTTACAAGATTTATTAATTATTGGAACAATTTTCATTAAAAAATCAAGAGTTTGGCTATTTCTGAAAGAATAGGCCCAATTTGTTTCCAGAATCAACGAAGAATGTATTTCCAATAACTATTTTCTACGATACTTTGAACATTTATAACAATTATTATTTATTTGAACAGTTTTCATAAACATATTCAGAGTCTGGGCCTTTTTCAAGGAATAGGCAAAATTTGTTTACGGAGGCGCCTAAGAATATATTTATGATTACTCTTTTGTATTTTGCTTGATAAATTTACAAGAATTATTAATTATTCAAACAATTTTCATAAAGAAATCAGGAACTTAGCCATTCTTCAACGACAAGGATCAATTATACATCAATGCATCAATTATGCATAAATGCATCAAGATTTCTACGATACTTTGCAAATATACAATAATTAATAATTATTTATATAATATTCATAAACAAATTCAGAGTTTAGTTATTTGTCAACGAAAAGGATTTTTTCTACAGAATTATATAAGAATATCTTTCCGATGACTTTTTCTGTGATACTTCGTAAATTCTCAAGAAAGTACATATTTCGAATAAGACTTTTCTACATTACTTTTCACATTTGCAATAATTATTATTTATTTAAACAATTTTCATAAACATATTCAGAGTTTGGGTATTTTTCAAGGAATAGACACAATTTGTTTACGGAGTCAACTAACAATGTCTTTCTGATGACTCCATTCTATGTTGCTTTGTCAATTTAAAGCTATTATTAATTATTTAAACAATTTCCATAAACAAATTCAGAGTTTGGATATTTATCAACGAATAGGCTACATTTTTATACAGAATTAACTAAGAATATATTTGCCATAACATTTTTCTGTGATTCTTTGTAAATTCCCAAGTATTATCAATTATTTAAACGATTTTTACCGGCAATTTGGAGGCAACTAAGAATATATTTTCGAGGACTATTTTCTATGATACTTTGCAAATTCATAATAATTATTAATCACTTAAACAATTTTCCGAAATATATTTAGTGTTTGTCTATTTTCAAAGGAATAGGCTCAAATTTTTATGGAAGCAACGAAGTATGTATCTCAAATAAGAATTTCGTACATTAGATTGCAC
The DNA here is from genome assembly GCA_932178445.1 of Andricus quercusramuli. NCBI lineage: Eukaryota > Metazoa > Arthropoda > Insecta > Hymenoptera > Cynipidae > Andricus > Andricus quercusramuli. The sequence goes on along the minus strand of CAKNXH010064053.1, from coordinate 92,300 downwards.
ATCCATAATAATTATTTATTATTGAAATATTTTTCATAAACATATTCAGAGTTTGGGTATTTTTCAGAGAATAGACACAATTAGTTTACGGAGTCAACTAAGATTGTCTTTCCGATGAACTTTTCTATGTTGTTTTGTAAATTTACAAGAATTATCAATTATTTAAACAACTTTTAAAAAAAAATAAGAATTTGGCTATTTTTAAACGAATAGGGTGAATTTTTTACAGAATTAACTAAGAATATCTTTTCGATGACTTCATTAGGCTCTTCAAATTTCACAAATTTATTAATTATTTAGAATATTGTCATAAGCAAATTAAGAGTTTGGCAATTTGTCGAAGAAATCCTCCCGTAAAGAAATCATGCTCGACATTAGTGAAAACCGAGGTTAAAACACAGCGAATACACAACTCGGTCGTATACGTCGCAGATGGTCATCCATCCGAGTGCTATACGCACTCGAAATGGCTTGACATCTAGACTCTTCTCGACACGAGATCATTTACTGTGTATTTTTATGAAAATTTGTACGCGCCGACATTTTATAGGTTTTTTTTTCAAAAGTTGCATGAAAATATTTATACTTGCACAAGTATTTATTCTGCATCGTGAGAGGGTATGCATGCGAAGACATGTACAAATCAAAATTATTGAAGTAAAAATTAATTTCATGGTATTTTATTGAACTTCATTCCCAAATATAATAATTACATGCGAAGAAATTGGTCACGCGCGTAGCGCGCGTATGAAGTTCTAGTTAGATAAATTGATTCTATATTCAAACTTTTTTGCAGTAATAGCAGGACAACATAAAGAAAACGCACACGGTGGTCGGGAGGTAAAAAAAAAGTCTGCTTGAAACACCTAAGAAAAATGAATGTGGCACGCTCTTTCGGGTACCTAGGAGTGCTCAAAAATCATTGCGAAAAAATCTGAACAGATCCTTTTCGCGAGAAAATCACTTTTTTGTTCAGTCCAAAGTACCAATAATCGGTTTTTTGACAATATCTCCTCAGGGATGTATTTTATCACAAAAATTGTTCTCATATGATTTGTAGAGTAAAAATACGAAGTTACCTGCAACCCTATTTACCCTAAGTTTTTTCTGTGTTTCTGTAATGATGTTTAATTCTATTCTTTATAATAAGTGAATGATTCTATACTAAATTATTGTTGTTCATCATTCTGTCATCTTTTTCAATTTCGCTATTAACCATAACAATAAATGTATAATGTGTATAATATGTATAATAATGTAAATGAATCAGTATACCTGTTTTTTTAATCCAAAGATAAAATTTTATCCGTTTTCTAAATAATACAGATATTTTTATTGCGTAATAACTTCCTTTATTCTCCACTTAAATCGTACATAATAATCTCATAAATCAAAAGTATATTTGCTACTTCAGCGTGGGTATATTTTGGAAAATATCCATTAGTTACGCTTGTATCGATATTCTTCAAATTTCGAAAGAATGAGGATCATACTTGGTATCCTTTGTTTCATCGTAGTCGTTTTCCCTGATCCTATTGGTAAGATAATATTTTTTATGAGTTGAAGTGCATTTTTGATTACAGTATATTTAATTTATGTTTTAAGTCATTGAAAGCATGAATAATAGAAAAGATTTCTCGAAAGAACGTGATTATGTAACATTTTTGAGATTATTGACAAAAATAATCTCTCTAACAGTCCAGATAATGTTATTGGATTGTTTTGCTTTCGAGTTGAAAAATAATTATTATTTATACACATAATCTATTGTACCTCACATTTTCTACGTTAAAAATAATTTCTCTAATCTGTGAACATACATCATTGCTCATAATTTATTTTTTGGTAGTAGAAGTAAATTATTAAAGGACATTTTCCAACCAAATTAATATTCTCCTCGCGTGAAAAAAGTTTGCACGGTTCAGGCATAGCAATTAACTGGGAAATATCTGGCTGAAGCATACAGGTCACGGCGTTATATATTAAATTCTTAAGTTTGGCAATAACCGACAGATTAAGACTATATTTATTTTTCAAGTAACACAATTTTGTACAATTGCCGTAAGTTTACAAGGTTTAGAAATAAATTTATTTCTAGATTGTAAATGGATAAATGTAGCAGAAACTGTAGAAGAATGTGGCCGCTATTTGTAATGATTCAGGAAAGTGAATATATAAGGTTGTGCTGTTCCGATGATTTAAAGAAAGGTCGCAACTATTTTATCCATATTTTGTGATAATTTTCGAATTTATATTGATTACAAATTATCAATAAATATAACAATTTTCGTCAGATTTAATTACAGTGTAATGATGAAGATAATTTATAATTTTGTCTCCTGACAACTGATATAATGAGTTACGAAATTGCTGGTCTTCTTTTACGTGCATAAGGAGTGAAGGAGTGTTGGTAGTTGAATTATATTTGGACACGTCAATTGCTTCAGGTCTTTGTATTTCACAATACAAATACTGTAGATAACAGATATCGTTATTATTAGTTTATCATAAGAATTTCAAATCCTTAATGATACACGTGTCTAAAAACGTCTAGAAAATAAGTTATTGTTTGTCTTCATACAGTTGTCATTCTCAAATTATTTCATTTGAAATCTTATATTCTAGTACGGACATCTTTTGCTATTTTAGCATACATCATTTAGACTACAGCTTCTTCAGAATTTATTTCTTTAATTTGAGAAGAATTTCTTCTAATTACAGACACTTTATTTCTTAGTGAAAACAACATATCCGTTGTAGGCGCAAAAGAGAATTTTTTTAGGAAACTTGAAACTTTTCCCTGTCTATGGCTATGGGATACCATAGCTAAAGGGTCACCTCAGGGGGTCTGCTCATTCATCAAGTTCTCAAAAGAGGAAAAAGATACTTTGATTTCCAATAGAAACTTTTCGTGCAGTGTAGCTACCTTTTTTCAATGAGCAGACCCTTCAGCTTTGGTATTCCACTGTGTACTCACACCCACACTACCATTCGTCGGTCTTCCAGGATTCTTTGTCATTAATTAATAGGTTTCAAGATTGTCATTCCTAATTATTATTCGATTGCATTTGTTGAAATTTTCCAGGCTGCTTAAGCTTAACTATAACTCTCTGCTACGTATATTACTAGAGATAGCATAGTCATGTTTAACTTCATTTTACATTAATTGTCATGAGCATATTGCAATTTTGTTGTCACGTATGTATAGTCAAATTATGAAAGTATCTTTGTGATTTTTTGATAATTTTTCACACTGCTGATTTCAAAGATGTCGTCATCGAAAGTCAAGCAAGGACAGAGTGATGCGGAAAACCACTATTAGAAATTTATTTCTAGTCCATTCCATGCTAAAATGTCCAATTATATCTGAAAAGTTATGTTGTTCGAATTCGTTTAGTGAAAGCAAACTCACAAAACAAAGAGCTTCATAGATAAAAGAACAAACCTTAATGCCTTCATTCTGATACTAAAATGTCCATGTCTACTGCATCAACAACATTTTTTTTGTAAAATAAAAACTGTGATTCATGAAACACATTAAATAAATAATATATAACTTGATTTCATATTTAAACTTTCTTTTTGCAGTAATAGCTCGACCAGTGAAAGAAGACGCAGTTCATCCTCTTCCTGTACAGCTACATAATGTTCATTATCACGAATCTATTGTATTTACACATCCTATTAACGAATTACTACCAGGCTTACATTATGTAGGATTAGATGATGATCGTAGGTACATCATTGGAAAATTAATTTTGAGAACTTTGCTTGCATTTTTTGATCCTAATATAGCAAGTCATGATAATAGATACAATGGAAGAGTTAAAATTCGCATAGATGGCGATCATACCAACGTGACTGTACCATTATTAAAGAAGGATCCTCTGAATCTTCGGTTCCGCACCGCGTTCAGGTCACCACACATTATACCTGTGATTGTAAACTTATAATTCAACTGAAGAGCATATATTAGCATACCTCTTATGGAACATTTCCTATATTTTCAAGCATCTTTGATGTTTTTTTTTCATTTTTGGTATTTCTGTGCATCTTGCTTAAAGCTTTTTGTAACTTTTAATCGATTTTGAGAACAAAGTGTCCAACCATTATAAGCTGCAATAAAAATTAACGTTGCCGGTTAAACTTAACACGAAACGGGGATAGTGTCAAGTTTTTAACCTTTTACGGTAAGGTTTATGCTCATCATGGCTCCATTTCTATACAAATAGTAGCAAGAATTATGACGTCAGCGCTATCTACCGTCGGTTGAGTTCATTACACTGAAGCGAAATGGCGATTCTACTTGCGTCTGGTACTTTTTACTAATAAATGCTGTCAAATAAATTGTAGTTCCTTTACAATAGCCTGAGCTATTTCAGAGTAGTTTTGATGGCAAGAACAATGTTTTATGTGTGGTTTTTGTTACCGATTCTAATTTCTACTCCATTTTGCCTACTATTTGAACTTTCGCCGAAAAACGCTGCTTCTTCGGCAGCTCCAAAATTCATTTTCAACTTATTTTATTTTCTGATTGTTCTGTAAACTCTTTTTCAATAAAATTTATTGGGCCTCACTAAAATTACTTTATTTCCATCCATAACTATATATCATTAATTATGTCAAACCTAGCGACAGCGTGATCGGAACGGTTACACTATATTGAGTGACCATACCTGGTTTTCTCAAGGTCAACTTTGAAAACTCATTTTTTTACATCGGCAATCGATATAGCGGTAATTTGTATATTCAGATGTGTACTCAGGTCATACATAGATACACTGTAACCTCAGTGGTCACTCTGGGGTTATTTAAACTTAAACAAGGTGTGCATACCTCTGGAAATAGTTTTAAAAATTTTTTTTTGTAATGAGCAAAGTTACTAACTTTAGCAGGGCGTATTCAGTAGTGACCTTAAGCGAAACCTTGACGATGCCCAAGAAGGTTATTTTAAGGTCAATTTTATCCATTTGAAATACCCTTTCAAGATCTCCAGCTAACCTCGAACTGTTGGCAGATTTTTGTATATCACAATGAAAAAGAAAGACAAAACTCAGATAACACCCTTATCCTGAATCTGTTTTCCAATTACCCTGTCATAATTTGTCATTAAAAATAGGCACTGTCTACGGTTACGGCATTTTCCGTAACGTTAGCCCTGAACGAGCTGAAAAAGGAGTTAGAGTTACGGAAAATTCCATAACCATAGAAAGTGCATTAAAAATAATAAGTTTTCAAGGAAACAACCGATATTTGAGGTTAAAATAATATCTTCCTTCATTGCTGAAAGAAGATACAACGAAAGCTGCTCTATATGGGAAAATTGCAATTGACCGACCAGATGACACAATTAGGAATTTGACTTTTCTGAAAACATTTCAGTTTCTTTAAAAATAACTGATTGAAACAATAGTTGATGACGGCCACTTTTTTCTACAAATAATAAGCGATGAATGTGATCATTATGTTGCAATAAAAAACTGAATAACCAATTTGTTATTCATTGCTTAGGATTCTGAAAAATCTACTTAGGAAGAAAAACGGTGGCGGAAAGTTTCAGTTGAAATGTTATCACTGAATCTTAAGGGGGTCGTCTGGTGTAGAGGGCTGGAAATAACAGTGATATTGTCAGATGATTTGGAAGATGAATCAATAATGGATCTTTTGGACACTTTCAGGATTTATTTGTCCACGTGTATTGCTCACGAAAAAATTGTTTAGTTTCGCACAAACAGTGGCAGCATAAAAGCGAATTTCTAACTACCATCAAAAGAAAAATAATGAACATCTTCTAAAGAAGGGTAGACAAAAAGCGAAGCATGCCATTTTTGCCTCTGAAGTTTGCTCATTTTCCCAAACAATATGATTTTACAATATGTTCTTTTATTTGGAGTGGTTTTCAAAAACGCTGACGTTTGGCCGCCGTATTTTCATGCACAAACAAGCTACATATGGATATAAGATTCAGCAGAGACCCGATTGGTACGATAATATAAAAGAATATTATCTTGTCTCCTGAAAAGCTAGCATAATCAAGGAAAATAAGCATGGAAAATAAATTTTTCGGCTGTTTGGTTCGGTGAGTTGGGCGCCGCCGTGATCAAATACGAGCCAGCGCTGCATGACTCTGTAGCATAAAAGAAGTTCGAAAAGTATGTGCTTCACAAAAAAAACTGAGAGTAATCTTTACCCTGATTCTTGCGTAAAGATTACCTGCAGCAAAAATTACCCCATGTGGGTAAACTTTCCCAGACGTCTCGGTATTTTTCTGCTTTTACCCACGCTTGTAAGGAACATTTGATAGCTCTAAAGATTCAGCAAAGCTAGCGGTTTCCAATTTCCGAGACGGTGGTGATAACTTTTGTCAGAACAAAAGAGAGCTTCTGCCCATCGAGAGTAATATTTGTATTTCACTAATACGAACAGGTGAAAATACGAAGTTACCTGCAACACTATTTACCTTACATTTTTTCTGTGTTTCTGTTTGTAATGTGTATATTATGTATAATAATATAAATGAATCTATATACTTGTTTTTTTGAATCGGAAGATAAAATCTTATCCGTATCCTTAATAATACAGATATTTTTATTGCGTAATAACTTCTTTATTTTTCCACTTAAATGGTACATAATAATCCCATAAATCTACAGTATATTTGCTACTTCAGCGTGGAAGGAACAGATTATTTCAACAGAGATAATTTTCAAGCTATAATCAGATTGTCATTAGTCTTTGATATAAAAGGGTATATTTTGAAGAATATTCATTAGTTACGCCTGTATCGATATTCTTCAAATTTCAAAAGAATGAGGATCATACTTGGTATCCTTTCTTTCATTGTAGTCGTTTTTCCTGATCCTATTGGTAAGAATAATATTTTGTATGAGTTGAAGTGCATATTAGATTACATTATATTTATTTTATGTTTGACGTCATTGGAAGCATGAATAGAAAAGATTTCTCGAAAGAACCTGATTACGTAACATTTTTGAGATTATTGCAACAATAATAAGACAGTAAAGTGAAACTTGTAATATCGGTTACGTCACCTACAACAACTTGACTTTTTCCACTTTATTGCTTCCAGATGTGAGAATAAGAATTATTTGCGCACTGAATTTGTTGTACATGAGCTCACTCACGTTCAAAATAATCTCTCTGACAGCCCGGATAACGTGATTGGATTGTTTTGCTTTCATGTGGAAAAATAATTATTATTTATACACACAATATATTTTACCTTACGTTTTCTACGTTCAAAATAATTTCTCTAATCGATGAATATACATCATCACGCATAATTTATTTGTTGGTAGCAGAATTAAACTATTTAAGGACATTTTTTAACCAAATTAATATTGTCCTCGCGTGAAAAATTTTTGCATGGTTTAAAAATGAATTTATTTTTGGACTGTAAATAGATAAATATAGCAAAAACTGTAGGAGCATGTGGCCGCTATTTGTAATGATTTAGGAAAATTAATATATAAGGAAATTTTGTCGTGCTCTTCCAATGATTTAAAAAAAGGTCGCAACTATTTTATCCATCTTTTGTGATCATTTTCGAATTTATGTTGATTACATATTATGAATAAATATAAAAATATTCGTCAGATTTGATTAAAGTGTAATGATGAAGATAATGTTTAATTTCGTCTCCTCACAATTGATATAATAAGTTACGAAATTGTTTGTCTTTTACGTTCATAAGGAGTGAAGGAGAGTTGGTAGTTGAATTATATTTGGACACGTCAATTGCTTTATGTCTCTGTATTTCACAATACAAATACTGTAGATAACAGATATCGTTAATATTAGTTTACATTAAGAATCTCAGATCATTAATGATACACGTGTCTAAAAACGTTAAGAAAAAAAGTTATTTCTGTTCTTCATACAGTTGTTATTCTCAAATTATTTGATATGAAATCTTATATTCTGGTACTAACCTTTATAGAAGACATAGTTTGTGATTTCGAAGAGAATCTTTTCCTCAATGAAAGAAATTACTTTTCCATTCTACCAAAAATTTAGTTTAATTAAAGGGCAATTCCTTCTCATTAATTTGCAATATTCATCAAATTAAAAGTATTTAAATCATTTTTGATCTAATGAAATTAGATAATTCAAGGGTAGCCACGTATTTCAATTTTCCGAATTCCTTGTCTTTTCCTTGATTTTTTGCTGACCAGTTCTTTATTCTCCCTAACTTATAATACTTAAAGTTCGGCTTCTGGTGAAATATCGAATTTTCCGATGATGGTCATGCAACCTTTTTTTTTATGCGGGTGGTTATTTTCAAATGCCTAATCCTCATTTTTACACTAATATCAAATAACAAAAACTATAGGATGAGTCATTATTAAACATTTATTTCTAGTCCATCCCATGCTAAAACTTCCAATTATATTTAAAAAGTTATGTTGTTTGAATGTGTTTGGTGCAAGCAAACTTTCAAAACTTGAAAAACAAACGTTCATGTCTCTATTCTGATACTAAACTTTCCATGTCTAATGCATCCATATCATTTTCTGTAAAATAAAACTGTGAATCATTAAACAAATTAAATAACTAATATATAAATTGATTTCATATTTAATCTTTCTTTTTTCAGTAATAGCCCGACCAGTTAAAGAAGACGCAGTTCATCCTCTTCCTATACAACTGCATAATGTTTATTATCACGAAGCTTTTCCAGTTATGCAGCCTATTCACGTATTAACACCAGGCTTGCACTGGGTAGGATTAGATGATGATCGTAGGTACATCATTGGAATAATACGATCTAGAAATTTGCTTGCATTTGTTGATCCTGATATAGCAAGTCATGATAAGAGATATAATGGAAGAGTTAAAATTCGCATAGATGGCGGGCATGCCAACGTGACTGTACCATTATTGAAGAAGGATCCTCTGAATCTTTGGTTCCGCACAGTATTCAGGTCATCAAAAATCATACCTGTGGTTGCAAACTTATAATTCTACTGAAGAGCATATATTAGCATACCTCTTATGGAACATTTCCTATATTTTCAAGAATCTTCGATGTTTTTTTTCATTCATGGTACTTCTGTATGTCTTGCCTAAAGCTTTTTGTAACTTTCAATCAATTTTGAAATAAAGTGTCCAACTATTATCAGCATCAATGAAAATTGACCTTCTTGATTAAACTTAACACGAAACGGGAATAACGTCAAGTTTTCAACTTTTCCTCCAGAGACCCCAACTTTGGCATGTAGACTCCACTCTTGCATCCCCCTTCCCACACAGTTCACACATCTTCTTCTCCCAAGAAAGCCAGAACCTATTAAAAGCCTCCTTGTACCCACATCTCATCCTCGCTATAAGCTCCTGACTTCCTCTCTCTTCTTATAAGCAATTGTATCTTGTTAGGAGATGTTGTGTGTAATTCTTTTCAGTAGATTCAAGGAGGGGAAAGGTGATCCTGCGAAGTGGAATCACCCTTTGCGTCACGGGCCATAATGATGAAAATGACTGATTCCTTATATCTCATTAGAGATTCGGTTCACTTGCACCGAGGATCACTATCCTAAATGCTCTTCGTGACTCAATGTATTTGCCCTTTTGCACAAAACAAACTATATCTTCAATTTGAATTTTTAGAAGTACACACTAAAACCTGGGGTACCAAGTTGTTCCGAAATTTCAGGGCGTACTGTCACGTCCCGAGCAAAAGGCCAGGGTAGTATGAAAAATAGGAAAAGAGAGAGACCAGTGTGCTGATTATGTCAGGCTGGTAAGACATGACCAATTATTTGTTTGTGGGTTTGTGTGTCACTTGTCAACCCAACGCGGATTGTGTCAGAGTATAGTGTTTATATAAGTGAGAGATAGTTGCTTCAACAATTATTTTATCATAAGGGATAATAACAAGGTTAAGAGTTATATAAAATCAACTCACATGTACCTTTCTACGCTTGAAAGGGCGAGAGAGAGTTGCATTGTCGGTTTAATCTTCATGTTTATCGTAGAGCAGCGACGGAACTCTACCAGATGTTTAGTGGTAGTCCGATACAGGGCCCTACAGCAGATACTAAATCAATACTTGACTTCTTTCAGCGAACGAAGGTATTTCAGTACAAGACTCGAACACACGTTAACTACTTTCAAAGTGCACGACTTAATCAGAGAGTTTCTTCGGTCACAATGAGACAGAATACGCGACTTTGTCGAAATGTTTCGTTATTCATAGATCGAAGTGATACGTAAGACAAATGACAAGGGTTGCGGTGGGGTTTATCCACCTTGGACTTCGCAAAAGTCACGTACGACGACAAGACCGGGTAGAGTCACGTATTTCTATGAATGTAGTTTTTGAATCATTATTTTCCAAAGAGTTTAAAGTTACTCGACTCAAGAATATTTATGTCCCGTCTACCGAGACTTCCGGTGAACGTTTTTCTGTTCTCTAGATCAGCGAGAAGTTATTTGATACACGCAACTTTCCTTATCGAATGACGAATAATTTGTCCGAATGCCTCATGCTATCGTCAACAACCGTGGACAGCGATCGCGCATCTCAGCTCTCGATCTTTAGTCCAGGGAAATTAGCTTGAAAAAGGTCGATTACCAGAAAAAGAGGATAAAGTCTTTTGCATTACATAAATTTGGAACGACATAATTAATTTCTTTAAAGTGCATGTCCAAGACGGATCAACAGCGTATCATGCCTTGTAGCAGAAGATGCTCGTTACCATAACAAACGTTATGTTAGATTTACAAAACATTCCATCCTTAACTAACAAAAGAGGAACACCTCAAGATGAAAATTGGGTGGCTGCATTCGGTGAACTATGCTCCTTCATTGATGAGAGTGATGAATGTCAATTCACTCTTGAGGAATTGATGAGAAAAATTGAAAAGCATATGCCCGATGCGTCATCGGTGAAAGAAAAAGTATCAGAAGGAAGATTGCTTACTACTTATGAGCATCAGGTGATGTTTGCGAAAACTCGAGCCATCCAACAATTGTTTGCATCCTCGCATCAGGATTTGAAGTCATAAACAGTTGATATACAAGTTGATCAGGCAATGAACAAGAAGAACGTATAAGAATTGTGACAGCAGCGGGACATACAGTATAAGAAGATGAGGTGACCCGGTAATTACTCTAGGTGGTGTGTGCAGTAGTGCCATGCTTAAATGAAAACTCCTGAAGCTTTTTCAATGGAAATACCGTTTCACATATATTTACATTAAATTATTTAAATTCGTTCTTCAACAATGATTAAGAATTCACAAAGACAATTAAACAATCCAGCGTATCGATCAAACTAATTTACATACTAAATTCATTCGCATCAATCATTTCCAAACATTTCACATTACATCCCTAATTAAAGTGAATAACGTGGTTTGAGGGATTTACAATCAATTAAAGGAACCCTGTTCCTTTCCATGACAAAGATATTCGAAACACTCCATATAGTATAACAGATTACCCAGATGTCAAGAAATATATGTGTGAAGCAAACCTTTCAGTTTTAGAAATTTTGCGTCAAAAAATATTGCGAATGCAGTTGCAGCTTTGGGTTTCTGCACCGGGTGGCCGGTGTACCAGGAAACCGGGAAATTACCGGAAATTTATTGTGAATGGGAAAACCAAGAAATGACAGTGAATTAATTTTTTTTAGAAATTGTACAATCTTTAAACAAAAATCTACAAAGTTTTGAAAATTTAAACAATTGAAACTTAAAAGCGTTTGAATTCGAAAACTTCTGATTAGAAAAGTTTAGAGTTGATTCTAAATCTGTTCAAAATTAAAAAATTTACAGATACTAATGATGAAAACTAAACTTTTTCGAGTTAAAAGCCTCATTAGTTAAGTAAATTTGAACGTTCGACTGAAACTTTGTAAACTATTTTCAATTTTGAAAAGACTTCTAATTTATGTATTCATAGCTAAATGCGTTTATTCAATTATGAATCCTGATCAAAATTTTCCAAGTCAACAATACTCTATTTTTAATCCATTTAATTTGAACTTTTTTAATTAAACAAAGAACATTTTTTCAATATTTAGCAATATCTGTCTGTCCATTAAAAATTAGCAATGACGAATCTTATATTGAAAAATTAACAATTTCAAACTTAATTTTTAAAATAGAATGACTTGAATCCATAAAATTTCATTTTTGAAAATTAGAATTTCAATTATTCTATTTCAAAAATTTTTAATTTGTACGTGTAATTCATGAATTTTTATGTACACATAATAATGCATTAAATTTAAGTTTGAATTATTTCAAACTGAAATAATCCAACTTGACAGTATTTATGATTTAAAAGAAGGCCGTGGCTGCATAGCGTCAATTTATATGTTTCAACCATAAATCTCTGAACTGCTGAATTTATAAAAGATGAAAATGTTCTGTTTTGCAGTTAATATTGAATAAATAACTATAATGAATAATAACATATAATTTACTAATAAATTTATTAAATTCGAAAAAAATGAAATGTATTGAAAATGAATTTAACAAATAAATGTATAAATGAAATGGAATGTAAAAAGAAATATGAATAAAATAATATTAAAAAAGTTTAACTTTCAACCAAAGAAATACATTTTTAACCAGATATGAAATTCTTAAAACCAAAAGATTATTTTTGACAACATGTGGTTAAATTATGGAAAAAAGATTCAATAACTAAAACTTTCAAATGTAAGTTTTTGTATTTTCAGTGAAAAAAGATGAAACAGATTAATTTTCAATCAACCAGTTGTGATTTTAACCCAAAAAATGCCAATCCTACCTAAATATATGCATTTTTAACCCAAAAAGACAAATTTCCAACAGCTCAATTTTCAACAAATTAATCAAATTAATTTCAATTTTACGGAATTTCCTCCGCATGTTCTACTGATATTTATGCTCTATTGAAAATAAACGGTCTTGACAAAAATGCTGACGTTTGGCCGCCATAGTTCATCATTCCGTAATCTTTTTCAAGTTGCCTACTCATCCTAATAATAAATTTATGATGTTTATAATGTGTATGATAATGTAAATGAATGTACATAACTTCTTTTATTCTCCACTTTATAGGTGCATAATAATGCCAGAAATCAAAAGTATATTTGCTGCTTCAGCGTGGAAGAAATATATTATTTCAACAGAAATAATTTTCAAGGTTTTATCAGATTGCCATCAGTGTATAATATGAACGGAAATATTTTGAAGAATATTCATTAGTCACGCTTGTATTGATATTCATCACATTTCAAAAAAATGAGGACCATAATTGGTATGCTTTGTTTCATCGCAGTCGTTTTCCGTGATTCTATTGGTAAGAATATTTTAACACTAAATCTGTTGTTCCCCACTTTACTCACTTTAAAAATGATCTTTCCAACAGCCCAGATAACGCGAATAGATTGTTTTACTTTCAAGTCGAAAAATAATTGTTATTCATACACATAATCTATTTCACCTTATTTTATCTACGCTAAAAATGATTCCTCCAATCTGTGAACCTACAGCATCGCCAATAATTTATTTTTTCGTAGAAGAAGTAAATTATTTAAGAAAATTTTCCAACAGAAATCAATTGTCGTAGCAATATGCGAGTGCTAGAGAACATTAGCCTGCGTTAAACATCAAAATCTTAAGTTTGGCAATAATCGACACATCTCTGAATAGTGTGTCGCGGACCCGGATGCACCTGTCCTTTTTCAGATTAAAATTATATTTATTTTCTAAGTAAAATAATTTTTTCAATTGCCATCAATTTACGAGGTTCAAAAGTAAATTTATTTCTAGACTCTCAACAGCCTAATTCAGCCAAAACTGTAGAAGCATGAGGCCACTATTTGTAATGATTTAGGGAAGTGAATACATAAGGAAAATTTGTTGTGCTTTTCCGATGATTTGAAAAAAGGTGGCAACTATCTTATCCATCTTTTTGCGATCATTTCCGAATTATTCGTTTCCAATGAATATGAAAATTTGCATCAGATTTTATTAGAGTGTAATGATGAACATAATTTTTTATTTTGTCTTCTGACAAATTCTGACACAATTGTTTGTTTTCTTTCACGTTCATAACAAGTGAAGGAGAGTTGGTAGTTGAATTATATTTGAACACGTCAATTGCTATATGTCTCTATATTTCACCATACAAATACTGTAGATAATAGATATCATTAGTATCAGTTGACCTTGAGAATCTCAGATCATTAATGATACACGTGTATAAAAAAAACGAAGTCCTTGGTCTTTCTCTGATTTTATACTGTTTCATGTGATAAACCATGTTCACCAAAAGAATTAGCGTTATTTGTTCAAATTTCATTGAAAGATGAAGTTTGGAATTTGTTAAAACATTCTTCGTTGTGCATACGCCGAAAATATTTTTTTCTCTAAGAAAGGAAAAGTCCATAATCAAAAGAAATTCTTTTCAAATTAGAGAGATAGATTCCAAAGAAACTGTAGCCATTTAGAGGCTATGATCGAAAGATTTGGGTTCACATCGAACCGTGAAATTGAGACTGTTCTTAAAAATTTCCAACTGTTCTCAAGCCAGTAGAAATTTTGTTGAGATCTGAAGATGCATCGCATAATCTCGTTTTATTAGCTTCGGAGAGATTTTCATTCCAGGACTAAAATTTGTACTGATTTCAGGAAGATAAGTAGTTGTTGAAATGACTATTCACAATTTTTAGCAATAGAAAGACTGCCTTATCAATTAATGTCGATTGCAGAAATGGTTTTACGAAAAAAATATCTCAATCTGAAAAAGCACTGATAGAATCTTTTGATAATCAACTCAATGACTTTGTCGGAAACAAGTAGTTTAAGACGTCATCTGCAAAAACTTCTTTGAAATTTATATTTTGTCAATAGCCAAATAGTCAATAGTTTTCGCGGTCTTGTAACACGCTGAGTACATTCTAATTTGAAGTGGTATCTAAATAGATTAAAATTTCAAAGGCTTGGCGGTATTTCAACCAAAACAGAACATTCTGATTTAGGTTGGCGTAAGAATTGATGAAAATGTTTTATAGTTAGATAAGAATGGTTCACGGTATTGCGACCAAAAGAGAGAATCCTCATGCAGAGTTGGGTAGAAATGTATCAAGGTTGTGGAGGCTTCGCGGTCTTGTAACCCAGCGGAAACATTCTCATGAAGAATGCTTTAAAAATGAAGAGCTTCATAGATATAAGAAGAAACCTCAATCTCTCCTTTCTAATACTAAACTTCCCATGTCTTAAGTAAACATGACATTTACCTATTAATTAAAAAACAGCGTTTCATGAAACTAATTTAATAATTATTAGATCAAATAATTTGCTATTTGAACTTTCTTTTTGCAGTATTAGCTCGGCCACATAAAGAAGATGCAGTCCATCCTCTTCCTATTCGACTTTCTAATGTTAATTTTCGCGAATTCAGCTCTGTTGGATATCCTCTTCAGAACTTAGTACCAGGCATCGTCTACAAAGTAGGATTAGATGATGATCGCAGGCACGTCATTGGAATAGTGCATGAGAAGATGTTGGTTGCATTTGTTGATCCTACCATACCAGTCAATAATTCTGCATATAATGGAAGAGTTAAAATTCGCTTAGATGGCGATCATGCCAACGTGACTGTACCAATATTAAAAAAGGATCGTCTGAATCTTCTTTTCCGCACCTGGTTCAGGTCACCAAACATTAGGCCTGCGATGTTATGAGTAATTCAACTTCAGAACATATATGGGCATACCTCGTATGAAACATTTCCTATATTTTCAAGAATCCTCGATGTTCTTTTTTCATTTTTAGTGTGTCTGTGTATCTGGCTTAAAGATTTTTGTAACTTTCAATCGATTTTAAGAACAAAGTGTCCAACTATTACTAGCTGCAGCAAAAATTGACCTTGTCGATTAAACTTAACACGAAAAGGGGATGATGTCAAGTTTTTAACCTTGCCTCGGTAATCTGTCTGCTCATGATGGCTTTATTTCTATTTAAGTAGTAGCAAGAATTACGTCAGCCCTATTCACAGTCTTTTGAGATAATTAAACTGGAGCGAAATCGCGATTCAACTTGTGAGGTGCTTTTTACGACTTGCTGTAAAATAAGTTATATCTCATTTACAATAGTCGAAGCTACTTCAGAGATGTTTTGTAAGCAATACAAATGTTTTATTCTTATTTTTTTGTTACCGATTCTAACATTCCACTTTGCCTAATATGGTTGCACATTGGTCAAGTGTAGCATGTATTTCTTCCGTCATGTTCCATTCTTTTGTCGATTGACGACTTTTCTTACAGCGTCACGAAATTAAATGAAATATCAAAAATTTGATGTTAGTGTATCAGATCGATTCAATCAAAATCTTCCTGATCAGAATCTTCATCACACTCGTCCCATTATCAGACTTACCCCTATCGCCCCTATGCGAATTTACAGTTTTCGGACTCCTTGTGGATATCCTTTCCCTATTTAGTACAAATTTTCTATTGAAAGTGTTATTCAATCAGTTGCCATATTCATATTAAGTAAGAAAATTTTGTATTGTATTGCACATAAAATAAAATGAAAACATACTTATAACCATCTATCTGTAATAACACTATAATAAAATAATTTTTTGGATTGTTTACTTTGATCCTTTAATTTCAGTTCGGCCAGCTGGTTCTATGATACATTTTCGGCTGACAGCTTCCCATTGGTCTAGAATTTGTTTTACGTAAAACTCAGCAATTAAGTCAAATGCTAACTTTTGTATGTTAATGCATTTCCTGCACTGGGTCTTGAAGATGTCTTGCATGAAGTCTAATGAATGTTGAAAAGTTGAGCTATTATTTCATTTTCAATAATAATGAGCTCCGTAAAATTACAAATCTAAAAATTGCAGCTTATAAAGTTCTCGATCAGTGTCAAAATTTTTCATGTGTTTCAAGCAAAACGCTTTCTTGAAATTAATCACAAAAACATTATCTTTGTGTTTTCACCGATTCCGTATGAAATCGGACAGTTTGACTCGAGCGATGTCACGGAATTTTTTGTGGCTGTAATACGTTGTCTTCCAAGGAAAAACTGGAAATACGTATTTCTTGTTTCTTACAAAAAAATATTCCACAAACTTATGTTTGTGTACATTGTTATCTATATGTAGGTGAATTATAAAAATGTTGAGAAACATTTTCTCTAAGAAGTTGTTTCTACAGAACAAACTCACATAGTTTCACCTTCTTTGCTGCAACTTCAAGTGTTAATAAACTCTTCTAAATCCCTGTTGGAACTTGCAAGAATTAACATTACAAAAATAGTTTATATGTTTCGAAACACTACAAAGCGAATTTACTTCAAATGGTCATCATTGATTTATTCTTTATCTTTCTTAGATCTTTTTTTTCGTCCCCGCTTTTATATTACTTCAGATGAAAATATTTTTTTCTATTATATAAGATAAATTTTTAAAAATATCTATTTTTTCTAAACACTCATATTTTGGTTACCAAAATTTAAAATTGCCGAAAAAAACTACCAAAGATATTTGATAACAGAATAAAATATATTCCGAAAGTAAAAGTGCATGATACTAGAGAAATCAGAAATTCCAAATTTCCGATATTTTAAAATAACAAATTTTCAAAATTCTCGAAATTTTAACTTTTCAAAATTGATACATTTTTGAAGTTAGAGAATACCCTAAATTTCATATAACAAAAATTTTCTGGATAAACATACATATATGGAATTTCTACTTTTTGTTCAACGTGAGAATTCTTGCTCTTTCGAATGCTTCAAAACAAAATAAAAAAATTGGAATGTAACAAAATGACGGCTGTTTTTTTTTTCTTGGAAGTGGAAATTCTGAAAGCCCAATTTAGAAAATTTTTTATTTTATTTTAGAAATATATATATATATATATATATATATTTATCTGCTTTTTTATCAGAAGATAAAGTTTTATCAGGTTTCTAAAAAAATACTGATCTTTCTATTGCGTAATAACTTCTTTTATTTCTTATTTGAATTGTACATAATAATGTCATAAATCTGAAGTATATTTGTTACTTCAGCGTGGACGAAACAGATTATTTCAACAGGAATAATTTTTTAAATATAATCAGATTGCCATTGCTGTATCATATAAACGGGAATACTTTGAAAAATATTCATTAGTTACGATTGTGTCGATATCCTTCACATTTAGAAAGAAATGAGGATCCTACTTGGTATTCTTTCTTTCATCGTAGTCGTTTTCCCTGACTGTATTGGTAAGAATAATAGTTTCTATGAGTTGATTACATTTGATTTATTTTCCGTTTGAAATCATTGAAAGCATGGATAATATAAAAGCTTTCTTGAAAGAACGCGATTGTGTAACATTTTCAAGTTTATTGAAACAATAATAAGGCAGTATTGTGAAACCTATTAATGGGCCACGTCACCTCCACCAATCTGACGCGTTTCCACTTTATTGCCTCCAGATGGAAAAATAAGAATTGTTTACGCATTGAATCTGTTATTCGTCACCTTACTCACGTTAAAATTAATCTCTTAAACAGCCAAGATAAGGCGATTAGATTGTTCCGCCTTCAAATGAAAAAATAATTATTATTCATACGCATAATCTATCTCACCTTACTTTATCTAAATATGAAAAAATTCCTGTAATCTGTGAACCTACATCATAGCTAATAATTTATTTGTGGTTAGGAAAAGTAAATTATTTAAGGAAGTTTTTCAACCAAATTAATATTCTACCCGCGTGAAAAAAGTTTGTATGACTCAGACATAGCAATTGACTGGGAAATATCCGGCTAAAGCATATAGGTCATGGCTGAATGTAAGAATAGGTCAAGCCTTGTTGTTGTCCATCTCCCGTGCTTAGGACACGCGGAACACAAATTAATATTCGTAACAGGATGCAAGTGTTGAAGAACATTAGCCTGGGTTAAATATTAAAATCTTAAGTTTGGCAATAGCCGACACATCTCTGAATGGTGAGTTGAAGAGACGGGTGCACCTGACCTTTTTCAGATTAAGATTATATTTCTTTTTCAAGCATCATTTGCTCAGCATACAACATCAACCAATTGCGACTCTATCGGTTTCCATTTCTCGTCCTTACCCCCTTCCCTCAGTAACAGAAGTTTTGGTGAGACTGACGTTACAACTAGACTCTTCACCAAACGACGAATCACTACTGAACTTGGACATGATTTCGACTCGCAAAACAAATGTTGCGCATAAAGGAGTTAGTTAGGTGTACAATCTAAACAATGAATAATACAAGCAATAAAATAGCCTCGGAATGGATTTAAACTTTGATTGACGGAAAGCGTACCCTCAGGAAACTTAAAGGTCGAGTTTCAAGCGACGAATGGAGACTGGGTGTTTGGAATGCTAGAAGAGTGAATGATCTTAAGGTAAGAGAACTACCAGAAACTATGCACGTAAGGAAACTAGATATTCTATGTATACCTGAAACGAAGAAAAACGGTTGCGAAAGTAGAAACATAAAAAATGGGGTGTTGAAAGGCGGTTTCGAAATATGGTCAGGAGTAAATAGTGAATCACATGTTAGCCGAAGGGTCGGACTCTAAATGATACAATAAGTACTTGCGATCATGGTGAAAGAATCATTCTGCTAGGGGATGTGAACGGACGGGTCGGCATCCAACGTCAGGGTATGGATACAGAAAGGGTGCGGGGGAGGTAAGGAGGACAGATTAGTTAGCTTATGCTTAGAAAAGGGCCTATTCATTACAAATACTTGGTTTAGACAAAAAATGATCCACATATACACCTGGCGCAGAGGACATAGCCACAGTTTAATTGACTTCATTATTGCGGATGAAATACGCAGTGAACTAGTAAAAGATACAAGAGTCATGAGGGGCTCTGAATGCAATACTGACCATTACCCTCTGTTCACAAAAATAAACTTAGGACGCGAATGGAGAAGAAAGAGAATTAAACAAACGAAACAAACCTGAATCAAGATTGAAAATTTACAGAAACCGGAAGTGCGAATAGATTTTCAGAATAAGTTAAACGGACGCATAGATGAGGCAAGTTGTTCTGATATATCATTGTTAAAACTGCGTTTGAAGTATGTGGTACGGCGGTTGTAGGGGGAAAATTTGGTGGTGCATGGTTTAATGCTGAGAGTGAAGTAGCCCAACAAGAAAAGAAAGAAGCACACAAGAGAACGTTGAACATCACAAATCATAGCGATGAGAAGAGAGATAGGCCCAAAAATGGTTACAGACACAAGAATATGAAAGTTAAACGATCAGTCAAGGAGAGTGAAGATAGAATCAGAACAGAAAAAGAGAACAGAATACAAAAGGACTTCCAAGGAAGCAAGAAACTTATATTTGAAGAGATGGAGGGAAGTAAAAATACAGAGTTTGTCAGCATGAGAAACAGCAAAGATGAAATGCTATTTGATACAGACGGGCAAGAACAAATATTGAGTCATGGTACCATTCAGCCGTGACCCATACTTTAGCCAGATATCTTCAAATTTATTGCCATGCCTAAGCCATGCGATTTTTTTTTCACGCGAGTAGCCCTTTCCACATACCTATCCCTTATTTTCATGCTAATATCAAATATTGAAAACCATGGAATATGTTGTCATCAAATATCATTTCTGGTCCATTCGATGCTAAAACGTCCAGTAATCTCTAAAAAGTAAAGTTATTTGGATTTGTTTAGTAAAAGAAAGCTTTCAAAATGAAGAGCTTCATGGATATAAGAACAAACCTCAATCTCACAATTCTAATACTAAACTTTCCATGCCTAAACTATTAATTACATTTATTTATGAGTTGAAAAATGTGATTTATTAAACTAATTCGATAATAAATAGATAAATTTTTTTCTCATTTGAACTTTCTTCTTGCAGTATTAGCTCGGCGACATAAAGAAGATGCAGTCCATCCTCTTCCTATTCAACTCTCTAATGTTAGTCTTCGCGAAGCGACCTATTTTACAAAACCTCATGAGAACTTAGTTCCAGGCATCATCTACCAAGTAGGATTAGATG
Organism: Andricus quercusramuli; assembly: GCA_932178445.1. Classification (NCBI taxonomy): domain Eukaryota; kingdom Metazoa; phylum Arthropoda; class Insecta; order Hymenoptera; family Cynipidae; genus Andricus; species Andricus quercusramuli. Next base: position 71,274 of record CAKNXH010064053.1, on the reverse strand, counting down.
ATGATCGTAGGTACGTCATTGGAATAGTACATTTAAAGAGGTTGCTTGCATTTGTTGATCCTACCATACCGGTTTATGGTTCTGAATATAATGGAAGAGTTAAAATCCGCTTAGATGGCGATCATGCCAACGTGACTGTACCAATATTAAAAAGAGATCGTCTGAATCTTCTTTTCCGCACCTGGTTCAGGTCATCAAACATTATGCCTGCGATGCTATGAGTAATCCAACTTCAGAACATACATGGGCAAACCTCGTGCGAAACATTTCCTATATTTTCAAGAATCTTTTTTTTTTCTCTCATTTTTGGTGTTTCTGTGTATGTTGCTTGAAGCTTCTTGTATCTTTGAATCAATTTAGAAAACTGCGTGCTGCACAATAAGTTACAGTTCGTTTATTATAGTCTAAGCTACTTCAGAGATGTATTGTAAGCAATGAAAGTGTTTTATCTGTATTTTCTTGTCACCGATTCTACTTTCTACTTCACTTTGCTTACTTTAGTTGAACTTGCTACAGCTGACAACGTGATTTAGTAGAAAAGGTCAGAATTGTCTTCTGCTTGTTCTGTAAACTCTTTTAGAATAAAATGTGTTGGGCCTCACGTCAATTATTTTATTTGTATCAATAAGTCTGTATAATCTAAGAGTCTTTATTTTTGCCTGCCAGATCGGACCGCGTGAATGGTACGGTTACGCTATATTGAGTGACCCTGAAATGACTATTCCGATCAATGGGACCGCTGGGGCTTATTTCAATACTTTCTCACATTTATTTTGAATTTCATATAGAACTCAAAACTCTTTCTGTCTTCTTACACATTTATGTTTATATACAGAATTTATCAATAAAAATAACAGAAACGTAAAATTCTCGAGACTATTCGAGCGATGTCACGGAATTGTTTGTCGCTGGAATACGTTGTTCTCCAAGGAAAAACTTGAAACACGTATTTCTTGTTTTTACGGTAAAATATTCTACAAACTTAAATTTGTGTACATTGCTATCTATATGCAGGTGAATTATAGAAAAGTTAACAAACATTTTCTTCAAAAAATTGTTTCTTAGGAACAAGTTCACATAGTTTCACCTTCTTTGCTGCTACTTGAAGTGTTGATGAACGTTTCTAAATCCCTGAAGGAAACTTGCAAAAATTAACATTACAAAAATAGTGTATAATATTTCGAAAAAACTACAGAGCGAATTTCCTTAAAACGACCATCTTTGATTTTTTCTTTATCTTTTTTAAATTTATAGTATTGTTAAAGAGATATTCTATGACTTTCGTCCTCGCTATACTATTACTTCAGATAGAGGAACTTTTTTCTATGTCTGCGGATGAGAGGAGAGGGTGGCGCAAGGCGAGGTAGGAAAGAAGGCTCGGTAGGGGATAGCGTGACCTGGACGAGGGAGGCGATAGAGAAGTATCAGGAGCAGTTAGGAAAGGTATGATTTAAAGGGGTTTCGGTGTAAGAGATATTGGAGGATCTGAAAGAGAAGGTGAAAGGGTGTGTGCAAAAGAAGGTATTTAGAAAGAAGAAGAAAGGAATGGTGGAGCCGTGGTGGGACAGAGAATGTAAGAAGATGAAGAGGAAGGTGAAGAGGGAATACAAGAAGTTAAAAGAGCGTAATGCGAAAAGGGAGGAGTAGTATAAATGAGAAAGGGGCTTAGATTGATGTTTAAGGAGAAAGGTTTTAGAGAATCATTCCAGAGCTCAGATTCGAGGAAGAGGGATGGTGGGAGTAGAAAAACGGGGGAGGCAGAGACGGAGAAGTTGAAAGACGAGGAGATAGAGAAACAGATAAGGATGTTAAGGAGGTCAAAATCCGCAGGGCTGGACTGGGTAGAGAACACAGCATGACTGTTTAGTACACAATAGGTTAAGGACAGACTGAAGGCGGTTGTAAAGAAAGTATAGAGGGGGCGGTATTCCCAGGAGGGTGGAGAGAAGGGTCAATAGTGCCACTGTATAAGAAAGTTGATAGGGATAGATGTGAAAATTATAGAGTGATTACGCTAATGAATACGCCGTATAAAGTTTATGCGATGGTGGTGGCGGAGATTCTGTAGGATGATGTCGAGGGGAAAGGAATTTTGCCGGAGGCGCAGGCGGTGGATAGATAATTAGCCAAGAAGAGGTCGAGAGTGTACCCGTTTTTTGTGGATCTCCAAGGCGCGAGATATATAAAGAGACCAAAGATAAGGTGAGAAGAGAGGAGGGGATTTTGAAGGGATTCTGGATGAATAGGGGGTTAAGGCAAGGGTGTCCGCTTAGCCCAACGCTTTTTGCGATTTTAATTGCGGATGTGGAAAGTAAGCTGGAGGCCGGGGTGGTAGGAGCAGTCAGGATAGAAGGAGTTAAAAATTGGTTACTAGCGTATGCAGATGACATATTGTTGCTGGCAAGAAGCGATGAGGCTTTAAAGGAGATGATGAAAAGCTCAAGAAGATACCTGGATGAGAACATGTTAGAGCTGAATGCAGAAAATTTTAAGGTTATCGTGTTCAGAAAAGGAGGGGGAAGAAATAAGGGAGGGGAGTGGTAGTGGTAGGGAAAGGCGGTGAAGAAGGTGTAAGAGTTTGTGTACCTAGACTTCGTGTTTTGGTGGAATGGGGGACTGTATAGTCACATAAAAGAGAGCAGAGTTTGGCAATGCCAGGCAATGTCAATTTTTTAAGGGCAGCAGGCTGAAAAATAAACTTTAATCTATCTATCTATATTAGAAATTTTGTCTCTTAATTTCACGAAACGTTTCCAAATAACGTTAGTAGATTCCCTACATTTCTAATAACAAAAACTTCAAATTTCTTCAAAAAATATTTTAATTCGATATTTTTTATTCTCTAGAATAATATTTCATTTTATATTGACACTTTTTTCAAAGTACCCCAATTTAAAATATTCTTATTTTATTCTAGAAATGAACGCTAATATTTACTACATATCTGCTGAATTTTATTCTTGGTAAACAGCTGCTTCTCACTGAAAGAATCATTTGGAAAAATCGTATTTTTGCACTTTCTTTGAAAAGTTAAAATTATGAAAGCCACCAGATTTATTACAAACGCTCTTATTAAGTGAGCAAATAGAATCAAGGATGACTTGCTTGACTAATGCGGTGCCAGGAATCCTGAAAAAATGCAATAAAAGGGGCTTTATGTAAGGAAAATTGAAATCAACAGACCAGATGACACAATTAGGAATTTGACTTTTTTGAAAAGATCTTAGTTTCTTCAAAAATATTCGATTGAAGCAATAGCTAATGACGTCCACTTTTTCTACAAATAATAAGAGATGAATACAATTATTATGTTGTAATAAAAAAGTGAATAACTAATTTGTTTTTCATTGCTCAGGATTTTTAAAAATCTGTTCAAGAAGCAAAACGTTGGCGGAATGCTTCAATTGAAATTTGATAACTAACTCTTAAGATGGTCGTCTGGTGCAGAAGGCTGAATATGAAAGGGATATTGTCAGATGATTTAGAAGACGAGGCAACAATGCATCTTTCAGACACTGTCAGGATTCATTTGTATGTGCTTTCTTTAATGATGTTTTTTCTATTTTTTATAATAAATGAATGCTTTCATATTAAATCATTGTTGTTCATCATTCTGTAACCTTTTTCAATTTCGCTATTCACCGTAATAATAAATGACTAATGTGTATAATGTGTATAGTAATGTAAATGCATGTATATACCTGCGTTTTTATTAAAAGATAAAATCTTATCAGGTTTCTAAATAATACAGATATTTCTATTTCGCAATAACTTATTCTATTCTCCACTTAAATGGTACAAAATAATGTCATAAATCTGAAGGATATTTGTTGCTTCAGAATGGAAGAAATAGATTATGTCAAAAGAAATAATTCTCGAGGTATAATCAGATTGTCATTCGTGTATAATATAAACTTAAATATTTTGAAGAATATTCACTAGTTACGCTTCTATCGATATTCTTCAAATTTCAAAAAAATGATACTTTGTATCCTTTGTTTCTTCGTAGTCGTTTTCCCTGATCCTATTGGTAAGAATAATAGTTTTCATGAGTTAAAGTGCATTTTTAATTACAGTTTATCAATTCTTTGTTCGAAATCCTTGAAAGCATGAGTTATGGAAAAGCTTTCTCGAAAGAATGCAATTATGTAATATTTCAGGTTTATTAAATCAATAATAAGCCAGTAGTGTGAAACTTTTAAATCGGTTAAGACACCTACACCAACCTGACTTGTTTCCACTTTATTGCTCCCAGATGGGAAAATAAGAATTATTCACGCACTAAATCTGTTGTTTCTCACTTCACTCACGTCAAAAATAATCTCTTCAACAGCCCAGAAAACGCATTAGATTCTTTTTCAACCAAAATAATATTTTGGTTGAAAATTGGTATCGTTGGCATTGGTATCGTGGAATATGGAAACACAGCAATTACCATGCCAAAGTTTAATTAAATTACCAAGCCTCCTTCACTAATTTAGAATTTGAAATAATAAGCTGTGTTCCATTTCAAATTTAAGAAGAAATTTTTTTTAAATATTGTTGGTGATGTGATAAAAGTGGACTCATTACTTTTCAACATCTTAAAATTAGAATATTAAAAGCTCAGAAATAAATTGAGAAGTGAATCAAGTAAGAGCATGAATATTTTTTGACTACGACATTTTGGCTTATGCCAAAATTTTTTAAAAATAAGGGACCTTAATGACTTGGATTGTTGTTTTCCTGAAGAGGAGAGCAGTTGACTCTCGAAACGTCGTGGATTAAAGGATTTTCTCAACATTATCAAGGTCTTTTTATTTGGTCTGAAGTATGTCATCTGATACCTTCTACGTTATTTAAGTATGATTCTTAGAGATTTAATCAATATGAATTTGACAATTTAAATTAAAGATATAGATTGTTGTTCCAAAGAGAATTTTTTTCCAATAAAAGAAGTATTTTTTGGTACTCAACCAAAAATTTATTTTAATTAAAGAATATGCTTCATAGGCTTCGCAGTATTGTGACCAAAAAAGAGGCTACTAATTCCAAGTTAGGTAGGGATGTGTCAAGGATGTAAAGGCTTTGCGGTCTTGTGAACCAGTTAAAACATTCTAATATAGAGTTGGGTAGTTATGAGTCAAGATTTCGAAGGCTTCGCGGTCTCGCGTGCCAATAAATTCAAATAAATATCTAAGTAAATATTTTTAAAACATAAGCAAAAAAATAAGATTCCCTCATTCTATTGGCTAGTGATACAACGTGACATTCGGTTCATCAAATCAACTCTTAAAGTTGTTTCGGCTATTGTCAAAATGTATATTGTAGGAAAGTTTTCGAAAATGACGTTTTGAAGTACCTGGTGTACGATCCCGTGCACTCGGGTCGTCGACTCACTATTTAGAGGTTAGCCATGCAGTAATCTCTAAAAAGTAAAGTTGCTTGAATTTTTTCAGTGAAAGAAAACTTTCAAAATGAAGAGCTTTATAGATATAAGAACTAATTTAACAATTAGTAGATCAATTAATTTCCTATTCGAACTTTCTTTTTGCAGTATTAGCTCAGCCACATAAAGAGGAAGCAGTGCATCCTCTTCCTATTCGACTTTCGAATGTTAGTTTCCGTGAAGATTGCGCTTTCGATAGACCTCCAAAAAACTTAGTACCAGGCATCGTCTTCGAAGTAGGATTAGATGATAATCGCAGGTACGTCATTGGAATAGTGCACGGGAAAGCTTTGGTTGCATTTTTTGATCCTACCATACCGGTTTATGGTACTGAATATAATGGAAGAGTTAAGATTCGCTTAGATGGCGATCATGCCAACGTGACGGTACCAATATTAAAAAAGGATCGTCTGAATCTTCTTTTCCGCACCTGGTTCAAGTCACCGAACATTCTGCCTGCAATGTTATGAGTAATCGAAATTCAGAACATATATGGGAATACCTCGTATGAAACCTTTCCTATATTTTCAAGAATCTTTGATGTTTTTTGTATTGTTGTTGTTTCTCTTTCAATAGCAGCTCAATAAATTCAAGCTAAGTTTTTAGTCCCTTAAGATGTGTGCCAAAGCATAATCCAAGCAGATTAGTCTTTTAAAAGTTATTCCGTATACAGAAGATAACGACGACATACAGATAGCCAACACTTTGAAACCGGTTTTAAATTTTAAACTACAATGAACTCTTGCTTATTCCAAGGCGCACCTATTCCAAGTTCCCCATGCTGAATATTCCAAGTGGCACTGTTCCTTCACCTGCCACCACGGTCCCTGTACGGTCTCGCCCGCGTAGGAGGCTGACCAATTAAAAAGAGGCCCGACGAGCGAGAAACCCTTGTTGGTTTTAATTGTGTATTCTAGCATGAGGTCATGATGAGACATACGTCTTTAGGAGAAAATATTCTCAAAGCAAAGTATATAATATTGAATACAAATATCACAAATGTACTAATAGTAATATTTATCAAGCGTAGAATGCAATTTTTCTGTCGTGTTCCATTCTTTTGTCGATTGAAGTCCCGTTATCATACTTACCCTTATCGACCATGTATGAATTTACAGCTTTCCGACTCCCTGCGGATACCCTTCCCCTAACCGGTACAAATTTTGTATTCAATGTATCATTCAATGAGTCGCTATATTCATATCCAGTAAGAAAATTGTTTATTGTATTGTACATAATATAAAATTGGAACACACTTGTAACCATCTAGCTGTAATAAAAACTATAAAGGAGTAATTTGTTTTATTATTTACTTTGATCCTTTAATTTTAGTCAGGCCAGCTGGTTCTATAATAAATTTTTGGCTGACAGCTTCCATTGGTCTGGAAAATTTTTTACGTAAAATTCAGCAATTAGGTAAAATGCTAACTTTTGTCTGCTGATGCATTTCCTTCAATGAGTCTTGAAGATGTCTGGTATGAAGTCTAATGACTGTTAAAAAATTGAGCTATTATTTCACTTCCAATAATAATGTGCTCTGAAAAATATTTAAATCTAAAAATTGTGTTTCATAATGTTCTCGGCGAGGGTCAAAAATTTTGTTTGTGTTCTAAACAAAACGCTTCCTTGAAAATAATAAAAAATCATTATCTTAGTTTTTTGACCAATTTCGTACGAAATCGGGCAGTTTTACTCGAGCGATGTCACGGAATTTTTTGTGGCTGAAATACATTGTTGTTCAAGGAAAAACTTGAAACACGTCTTTTTTTTTTACTGGAAAATATTTCACGGACTTATATTTGTGAATATTATTATCTATATGTAGACAAACGATAAAGAGCTTAACGAACATACTCTTCAAAAAGTTGTTTCTTAGGAACATGTTTACATAGTTTCACCTTCTTTGCTACAACTTGAAGTCTTGATAAACGCTTCTAAATCCCTGAAAAAACTTGCAAAAATTAACATTGCAAATATAGTGTACATGTTTTGAAAAAACTACAAAGCGAATTCCCTTAAAACGGTCATCTTTGATTTCTCCTTTATCTTATTTAGATTCATAGTATTATCAGCGAGATAATCTAAGAATTTCGTTTTCGCTATATACTATTACTTCAGATAGAAAAACTTTTTTTATATTATGCAATGAATTTTCAGAAATATAAATTTTTTCTAAACGACTCTCTGGACGTTTGTACATATTAGGAATTTTTATTTTTTGTTCACCGTGAGAATTCTTGCTTTCTCAAATACTTCAGAAGTCGTTTCTCCTGATTCTATTGATGAGAGAAATAGTTTCTATCAGTTAGAGTGCATTTTTTATTATGCTATATTTATTTTCTGTTTGGAATTATTGAATGCATGAATAATAGAAAAGTTTTCTTGAGAGAACTATTTTATAATGATATAGGGAAGTGAATATATGAGGAAATTTAGTTGAGCTGTTCCGATGATTTAAAAAAGGTCGCAACGATTTGATCCACTTTCTGTGATCATTTTCGAATTTAAATTTGTTACACATTATCAACAAATAAAAACATTTTCATCATATTTAATTAAAGAGTAATGATGAAGATAATTTTTGATTTTATCTCCTGAGAATTAATACAATGAGTTACGAAATTGTTTGTCTTCTTTCACGTTCATAACGAGTGAAGGAGAGTTGTTAGTTGAATTATATTTGGACACGTGTATTTCTGTATATCTCTATATTTCTCTATAAAAATACTGTAGATAACAGATATCATTATTATTAGTTCACCTTAAGAATCTGAGATCATTAATGATACACGTGCCTTGAAAACGAAGTCTTACGTCTTTCTTTGATTTTATATTATTTTATATGACAAATTACGTAAACAAAAAAATTAGCATTATTTGCCTAATTCATAATTTCTTCATTTTGATTTTGATTTCCACATTGTTTGGAATGCCTTATGATGAATTATAATTTTAATTAATTTCTAAATTTCTTGAACTGATGGAATTGATAATAATAAAAATAAAATTGATGATAACATTGATGGTGTATGAATGCTTACAGCTCTTTTGGAATTAATATTTTCATTCAGGCCATTGTTTATTCATACTTCAGATAGTAACGTTCCTGGCAAAAACCAAATTCTTGCCAGCCTGGAAACAGCTGGGAATCTCTAAGAACAGTTCAAATTTTACGGTCAGATGAAGAATCGAATTTTCTGATGATGGCCTCTTAATGGCTACAGCTAATTTTCATTTTTAAAACTAATATCAAAAAACGAAAACTATAAAATCCGTTGATATTGTAAATTTATTTCTAGTTCATTTCATGCTAAAACGTCCGATTATATCTAAAAAGTTAAGTTTGAATTCGTTTTGTAAAACCAAACTTTCAAAACAAAGAACTTTATAAATAGATTAAAGAACGAAACATAAACTCTCCATTCTAATACTAAACTTTCCATGTCTAATGCATCAATAACATTTGCTTGTGAAATGAAAACAGTGATTCATCAAACAAATAAAATAACTAATATATACATTGATTTCATATTTAAACTTTCTCCTTGCAGTAATAGCTCGACCAGTGAAAAAAGACGCAATTCATCCTTTTCCTATACAACTACATAATGTTCATTGTTACGAAGCTTTCGCAGTTATACATTCTATTCACATATCACCACCAGGCCTACACCGTGTAGGATTAGATGATGATCGTAGGTACATCATTGGAATATTACGATATGGAAATTTTCTTGTATTTGTTGATCCTAATAGAATAATGCAACTGAAAACCATATATTAGCATACCTTTTATGGAACATTTCCTATATTTTTAAGATTCTTCGATGTTTTTTTCTGATATTCCTGTAGCAATAATTACGACGTCAGCGCTATCTACCGTCGTTTGAGTTCATTAAGCTGAAGCGAAATGACGATTCCACTTGTGCCTTGTACTTTTTACAAAGTGCTGTCGATTAAATTGTAGTTTTTTGCTATAGCTTAAGCTATTTCAGAGAAGTTTTGCAAGTAAAAGCAATGTTTTCTGTGTATTTTTTGTTACCCATTCTAATTTCTGCTCCACTTTGCTTAATATTGAAACTTTCACTGAAACACACTGATTCTTTAGTCGCTCTAAAATTTATCTGCAACTTATGTTATCTTCTGATTGTTCTGTAAACTCTGTTTGAATAAAGTGTGTTGGACATCACTAAAATTATTTTATTTTTATCCATAACTATATATAATAATTAACAAACATTCATTCTGTAAACCTTAGCGGACAGCGTGAACGGAACGGTTACACTACATTGAGTGACCATACCGGGTGTCATAAAAGTCCCAGAATGGCTGAATATTTTCTCAGGTAAGATATTTTTTGGGCAGGTCAAAGCCATTCGTTAAGAAACATTCAACGTGGAATTCATTGGTGACCTTTATTTTGATCTCGCCGATGGACTCTAATGTTTTTTCAAAGTCAATTTTGTTTCAGAAACCCCCTTTTTTACCTTGGCAATTGATAGAGCGGGAATTGTTATGTTCAAATATGTACCTAGGATATGCATAGGTACATTGTAACTTCGAAGGTCACTCTAAGGTAGTTTAAACTTAAACAAGGTCTGCATACCTCTGCGAATAGAAGCTTTTCCAATTTTTTGTAACGAGCAAAGGTACTTGTTGCGTCGCAACACAGAAATTGTACGGTTGCGAATCAGGCCCGAAGTATAGTTTCGAATCCACTGGAAAGTTGAAGATAAGAGAGAGAGAGACGGAGAGTGAGTGTGCTGGCGCCTGATCGACAGTGGCGTCCCCCTCAACGAAGCAGTTCGTACCGTGCGGAGCTCCCTCGGGTCCACACGAAAATCGATTCCAAACGAATCAACAAACATAATCAAACCAAACCGAAAAACTTATCGAGGTGCGGGACGCCAACGTCGATTGTCGGAACGGAAGCTTCTGTGTTCGTCGGAACGGACCTTTCTTTGTTCGTCGGAACGGAAGTGTAGTTCTCCGTCAGAATGGGAATTTCTTTGTTCGTTGCAATTTTCTTCTTCACTGAAGTCTCCATGTGAATACTTTTATTTCTCATGCCTTTAATTGAATAAATCAGGGTTTTTTTATGCCGCAAGGCTTTTTTCCTCAATTCGGAGTGTTTTATTTATCTGCCAAGTCTTATCAATAAGTGCAGTTTGAGATTAAGTGATTTTCGGAGATTTTCATCAAACGTATCCAGCTTTAAAACATCAAAATGTAACTAAGTAGCTGAGCCACCTACGGCAAGGCGATTCAAGAAAAAACAGTACTAACTTTAGAAGGCGTATTCAATAGTGAACTTAGGCATGACCTTGATGATGATCTCCTAGGTTATTTCAAGGTCAATATTTTTCCATTCGTAACCCCGCAGCAAGTAGTTGGTTAAGTATTCGGTTGAGGCGTTAAATCTCGACTGACTCGTCGGTCAGTTTCAGACATGATCCAATTCACACCAGGTCTAGCCACGCGCAAGTAAAAAAAATTGCAGCCAACCAGCAAGGCTACCAGCTACGCTGCCATATTGAATAAATGTACAGCTAGCGGCTGAGATGAATGGAAACAACATGGCCGCGGAGCTGGTATGCGCGATTTGGACGAAAATGGGTAGTTCTTTGGCTAGACCATGAGTGGGTTGGATCATGGTTTCAGATCTTGAAAACCGAGCAGATTCACAAATTTTGAAGGTGGGGGGTAAAGACCCAGTGCCCGAAGGCGTTAAAAGTTCCCATGATGCACGATCTGAAACGGAAAAGTTCGAGAAGGTTTTCCCCGGTACGGTCACTAGATTTGAGAGAGATCCTAAAATTTGAAATTGAGGTAGTCAAGAGTAAGACGATTGAGTAATAAAATTTATCCTATGAAAGTGGATATAGACACGTTTCAGGGCAGCTGTTTTTAAATATTTCTCGTTTTTTCCTTCAAAAAGCATGATTTTTGTTTTATTTACGTTAATTCTGAGGCCCATGTTCTTTATGCTTGTATTAAGTTTATTTAACATTCTTTGCAAGTCCTCGATTGATTCTGCCATAACAATCTTGTCATCTGCTAAAGCTAACCTACGTACCTTCACTGTTTCGAGATCTACACCTTCTTCGTCGAAGAGGGCAGTTCTTAGAAACTTATTCATGAATAGTTCAGTTTCCCATTTACCCTTACACTAGCTTTACTACCTGTATATATTGTTTTTATTGCTTGAAGGAGCCATCCATTGACTCCGTACTCTTTAAGGACTTCCCAAAGTTTACTCCTATTTACCTTGTCAAATGCTGTTTTTAGGTCAACAACACAGTAAAAACTAGGTATTCATTTTTATCTGGGATCCTTTTTTGGGCGTTCTAATATGATCTCACAAATAGTCTTATTTTAGTACCATTTTCTGTCTTGTTTAGTTTGCTAACTTCAGATTGATAAATGATCCGAGATATTGAACTAAATTTATTCAGAGGGTGCATTGTTTCAATTGTTCCAAACTTCACTCTTACAAAAAACAAAAAATAGATGAAATTGAAAATTTGTAAAAATTAGTATTGAACCGTCAAACTCAGACGTCGCGAACTTCAGCCCTATGGTTTACGTTGGTTTCTAAACTCGACAGATTAAAATTTGTTTTATCAGATTTAGTTATTGACAGATGATCTTCATTTCGAGCCTATTTCAATCCACAAATCGACCTTATTTTATTAGATTGGCGGATCAAACTGAAGTGGGAGTGTTTTGTTGCGTGAACTGGTTTAATACCGAATTAAGTTCTAAATCGAATTCTAGTTTTTACAGTGAAATGCACAGAAAACTTTCTTTCCTACTCCCAAGCTTTTTTCTATGATCTGCCTTAGGCTGAATATCTAATTTGTACATGATCTTCCAGACGTGAATCCACTTTGGACTTCCCACATCTTCTCTTCTGCGATTTCCATTACCCTTCGAATAAGTATTTTTGAGTATATTTTACTTACGGTACTTAGTAGACTGATACCTCTGTAATTACTGCAGTTACTTTCATCTCCTTTTCTTTTTTATATTAGTACGATGATCGCTTCTCTCCAATCGTCTGGGACTTCTCCCGTCTTGATACATAAATTTGTCAATTCGCACAACCTGTGAGGCATGTACTCGCCACCGTATTTAAGCATTTCAGCGCTAATACTGTCTATACCAGCAGCCGTACCGTTTTTAAAGTTCTTAGTTATATCTCTGACCTCAGTAACAGAGATTTTTTTAATCGGGTTTTCTAATACATTACGTTCTATGTCGCAGTTCTGTTGTCCTATATCATCGCTTTCTGATAATCGTTCAAAAGATTCTTTTAAAGCGTCTACTATCCGGTCTGTATCATACAGAATTTCACCTTTGCTGTTTCTCATGCTGACAAACTCTCTACTTTTACTTTCCTTCACCAGTTCAAATAATAGTTTCATAATTCCTTTAAAGCCGTTTTGTATTTTCTTCTCTTCTTCTATTCTGATTTTATCTTTACTTTCCTTGACTAGTCGTTTCGCTTTCCTCTTTTTCTGTCTGCAATCATTTTTGAGCCTATTTCTCTCCTCGTCGCTAAGACCTGCGATGTTCAGCGTTTTTTTTTGTGCGCTTCTTTCTTTTCTTTTTGGGCTGGCTCAATTTCATCATTCCACCATGCATCACCAGATTTTCTTTCCGCAACCACCGTACCACATACTTCGGTCTCAGTTTTAACAATGATGTCCCGTAACAAAGTCCACGCGTCCTCTATATCTTTATTGCTCATAAGCACTTCCCACGTTGCCCTATCTACGCGTTCGTTAAACCTCTTTTAAAACTCAATTCGGATTTCCGATTTCTGTAAATTTTCATTTTTTATTCGCGCTTGTTTCGTTTTTTTTTGCTCTCTTTGTTCTTGATCCCCGCCCTAAGTTCATTTTGGAGACTAAAAGGTAATGATGAGTAATGCATTCGGAACTCCTCATGACTCTTGTATCTTTGAATAGTTCTCTTAGTCTTCCATCCGCAATAACGAAGTCAATTATATTGCGGTAGTTTCCTTTACACCAGGTGTACGGGTGTATCATTTTATGTCGAAACCAAGTATTGGTAATAAATAGGCCCTTTCCTAAGCATAAGCTAACTAATTTTTCCCTGTTATAATTTTTTCTTGTTGGATCCTTAAAATTTCCTAGCACCCTTTCTGTATCTGTATCCTGACATTAAATTAAACAATGTCTATTCGCTTACAAACTTTGGTCATTCATAAGAATATTAATGAAAAATAAAAAAAAAATGAATTCTGTATGGAGCTAGAATGATACTGAAATTGGAAGAACTTATCTATTCTAAATTATATGATTTCATAATTGATAGAAAAATTATTTATCTGCAGATGTATCTATATATTGAATTATGATGCGCCAATTATTATTATGCGCTTACATTTTTTTTACCAAAAATGGGGTGCATTAACCTCTCTTATAGGGCATATCGAAAAAATCGAATATTTTGCTTTCATTTTTAGGTAGGGCTGAAAAGTTCCTGGCCGGTCCCAAGATAACTCCCGAAAAAGATGAGTTCTAAAAAAAATATCTTCAGTTTGCGCAAGGTCGATACATGTCCAAATATGGAATAATAATAATAGTATTCTCAGCAACGAAGGCTCAAAAATGGTTATTTCTAACCCAGATAACCAGTAAAAAATGCATACCATATCCACATATATATGTATATCTGCCTAGTATGGACGAAATGAAAAAATGTCCTGAGCCGCGCGTTCATGCTAAAGTGACAGATAATCATAAAAGTCACAAAATCGTAGACGTTTTTAACCATTACAAATTCAAAAATGGTTAATTCTGCCACCGGATGTGGACAATATGCATTCTTTACCGCTTGTGAGGATCAGAAAAAACCCTTTTCGAGCTTGTGATAGTTAATTATCTAAAAATTTTCTACTTTTACGATTATCTATCACTTTAACATGATCGCGCGAACACAGGGCATTTTCCCATTGGGTCTATACGAAGTAGAATCATATGTATGTGGATGCAATATTAATTATTCACCGTGCATTTTGTTCAGAAATAACTATTTATGAGCCTTTGGCGATAAGAAATCTATTATTCTTCCCTATTTTGACATATAATTACTTTGCGCGAACTGAAAGCTTTTTTTTGTTGGACTCATATTTTTCGGGAGTTTCTTTGACACCTATCAGAAACTTCATGGCCCGATCCAGAAACATCTCAGCTTCTTTCAAAATAATTGATTAAAGCAATAGCTAACGACGGCCAGTTTTTTTTACAAATAATAAGAGACAACTGTTATCATTATGTTTTGATGAAAAAGTCAATAACTAATTTATTTTTCATTGCTTAGGGTTTTAGAAAATTTACTTAGGGAGCAAAACGTTAGCGGAAAATTTTAATTGAAATCTTATCACTAACTCTTAAGGGGATCATCTGGTGCAGAGGGCTGAATATAAGAGTGATATTGTCAGATGATTTTGAAGACGAGGCCACAGTGGAACTTTTAGACAGTTTCTGGATTTATTTGTCCACTTGTATTGCTTACAAAAACATTTTTTAGTTCCGCAGAGCCACAAACAGTGGCAGTATGAGGGCGGATGTCCAACCACCACAAAAAAAAAAGAATGAACATTTTTTAAAGAAGGGCTCGGTAGCATAAAAGAAGCTCGAGAACGCCAGACGACCCCTTTGAGGATCTGAATCTAAAAGAAGTGAACAATTTCGCATAATTTCTGGCGCAGTTTATCCTGATTTGTGAAAAATATTGGTATGTGTATAATGTATATAATAATGTAAATTGAGGTATATAATAATGTATATGAATGTACATACCCGCTTTTTTATCAAAAAATAAAATCTTAGGAGGTTTCTAAATAATACAGATCTTTCTATTGCGTAATAACTTTTTTCATTCTCCACATAAATGGTTCATAATAATGCCATAAATCTCAAGTATATTTGCTACTTCAGCGTGGAAGAAGCAGATTGTTTCAGCAGAAATAATTTTCAAAGCATAATCGGATTGCAATTAATGTATAATATAAACGGGAATATTTTGAAAAATATTCATTATTTACGCTTGTATCAATATTCTTCAGATTTCCAAAAAATGAGGATCATCCTTGTTATGCTTTGCTTCATCGTAGTCGTTTTCCCTGATTCTATTGGTAAGAATAATATTTTCTATGAGTTAAAGTGCATTCTTGATCACAGTATATTTATTTTCTGTTTGAAATCGTTGAAAGAATGAATAATAGAAAGTATGTCTTGAAAGAAAGCGATTATGTAACATTTTCAAGTTTATTGAAAGAATAATAAGGCAGTATAGTGAAACTTGTAAATCGGTTACGACACCTACACTAACTTGACTTGCTTCCACTTTATTGCATTCAGACGGAAAAATAAAAATTATTTTCGCACGGAATCTGTTGTTCCTCACTTTACTCACATTAAAAAAAATCTCTTCATTCATTTCTAGACTGTAAACAGATAAATGCAACCAGAACTATAGAAGAATGTGGCCGCTATTTGTATTGATTTAGGGAAGTGAATATATACGGACATTTTGTTGTGCTGTTCGGATGATTTGAAAAAAGGTCGCAACTATTTTATCCCTATTTTGGTGATCATTTTGGAATTTATATTAATAACATATTATTAATAAATATAAAAAATGTCCATCAGATTTAATTAAAGTCTATTGACGAAGATAATTACGAAACTGTTTGTTTTCCTTTATGTTCATAACGAGTGAAGGAGAGTTGGCAGTTTAATTATATTTGAACACGTCAGTTGCTGTACATCTCTATATTTCACAATACGAATACTGTATATAACAGATATCATTAATATCAGTTTACCTTGAGAATCTCAGATCATTAATGTTACACGTGTCTAAAGACGTCTAAAAAAATTATTTTCGGTCTGCATAGAATTTCCATTCACACATTATTTCATATGAAATCTTTTGTTCTAGTACGGACATCTTCCGCTACTTTGGCATACATCCAGAAAAAAAACTTGTTTCAATCAAAGAAATGTTAGCATTGCTATGTTGTCAAAGAAAATTTTGTTTGATTTTAATAAGTTTCTTGCTTACTTTTTAATATTTCAATTGAAGATATAATTTGTTTTTCGAATTAAATCGATTTATAAGTGATTGTATAAGAAACGCATTTCATCGAAAAAACACCACATATGTATGTATATTCATGGCATGCTCCATTATTTGTCATAGTCCTGATGAGGCTGTGGTTCCGCAGCGAAATGCGTGGTTTTTGGATGAATTGAATTTAAAATAATATCTTCATAAATATTTTTGAAACATTAGCAAAAGAATAAAATTTCTTTATTCAATTAGCTATTAGCTAATTAGCTAATTAGCTATTTATAATTAGCTATTAGCACTTTTTCATAATCTACTCGTCAAAGAATCACATATGAACGCAGCAAACTTTTAGAACGAAGAGCTTTATAGATGAAAGAACAAACCTCAATCTCTCCATTCTAAAACTAAACTTTCCATGTCTGATGCATCAATTACATGTTTTTGTAAATTAAGGACTGTGATTCATTGAACAAATTAGATAACTAATATATAACTTGATTTCACATTTAAACTTTCTTTTTGCAGTAATAGCTCGACCAGTTAAGGAAGACGCAGTTCATCCTCTTCCTATACAACTACATAATGTTCATCATTACGAAGCTTTCTCAGTTATACATCTAAATCCTATTCACGTATTACCACCAGGCTTATACCATGTAGGATTAGATGATGATCGTAGATACATCATTGGAATATTACGATATGGAAATTTGCTTGCATTTGTTGATCCTAATATAGCAAGTCATGATAAGAGATATAATGGAAGAGTTAAAATTCGCATAGATGGCGGTCATGCCAACGTGACTGTACCATTATTAAAGAACGATCTTCTGAATCTTCGGTTCCGCGCTATATTTACGTCGCCTAACATTATACCTGTGATTGTAAGCGAATAATTCAACTAAGAAGCATATACTTGCATACCACTTATGGAACATTTCCTATATTTTCAAGAATCTTTTATGTTTTCTTTCATTTTTGGTAATTAACCGAAGCGAAATGGCGATTGTGCATGGTACATTTTACTAAGTCCTGTCAAATAAGTTGCAGTTCTTTCACCATAGCCTAAGCTATTTCAGAGAAGTTTTGCAAGCAAAAACAATGTTTTCTGTTTATTTTTTGTGACTGATTCTCATTTCTACTGTACTTTGCTTACTATTTAAACTTTCGCAGAAATACGCTGATTCTTTAACCGCTTCAAAACTTATCTGTAAACTTATCTTCTGATTGTTCTGTAAACTCTTTTTGAATAAAATGTGTTGGACCTTACTGAAATTACTTCATTTACATCCATAACTATAAATAATAATTAGCAAAACATTCATTCTCTCAAACCAAGCGGACAGCGTGAACGGAATGGTCCTTTAAATTTAAACAATGTCTGGATCCCTCTGGGAATAGAAGCTTTTCAATTTTTTGCAAACGAGCAAAGTAACTAACTTCAACAAGACGTATTTAGTAGTGACCTTAGGCATGACCTTGAGGATGACCCTCAATGTTATTCCAAAGTCAACTTTTTTCCATTCGAAACCACCTTTCAAGGTTACAATATACCTATGTATGACCTGGGTACATATTTGAACGTAAGATTTCCCGCTCTATCGATTGCCGATGTAAAAAAGGGTTTCCATAAAAAAAAGTTGGCTTGAAAAAACCTTGAAGGTTATCGCCAAGATAAAAATAAAGATCAACATTGAATTCCTAGTTGGGAGTTACTTCAAGAATGACCTTGACCTCCCTGAATAATATCTCACCTGAGGAAATATTCAGTCGCCCGTGACTTTTATGATACCCGGTATAATGGCCATATAGTAATTAAAATCATTTAAAATATCAAATTTTCCAGAAAAAACTATATTCAGGGATAATATAATATATTCATGTATTAAAGAATTCAGAATTAAAAACTGCGTGCGGTAACCCGATGTGTAATATTGTTGGTTTTTTTTTTCTAAAAGTTTGTAAAATCTCTAGCAAAAAATAAATTCAATTTTATTTTTTGGTTTTCTCATTCACAACGAATTGCCGGTAATTTCCCGGTTTCCTGGTATACGGACCACCCTCATTAACTTAAAAGTAACACCTTCATTATTGGACAATCTATAGATAGAATCATCATTCTATAGGATAGAATCGTTTTTAAAACGTAGAACTCTTATAAGTTTTGAACACATATTTTCAAAAAGTGAAGAGGTTTGAATAGAAGAGATTGCAAATTTCAGCCCTTTAAATCGAGAACCTTCATATTTTGGTTCAACAGTTATAAGTCTGTCATTAAATCATACGAATTGAAATAACGTATGATTAAAGATCCGTGCATGAATAGATGTTTTTCAAGAATTTTACATGAATTAAAGTTCTACGCATGTATAAGTATCAGCGCCAAAGTTACGATTAACTGTCACTTTAACATGAACGCGCGAACACAGTGCATTTTTCCATGAGGTCTGTACTAAGCAGAATCATATGTAAGTGGAAAGAATATCAATTGTTCCCCGTTTATCCGGTTCAGAAATAACTATCCATAAGCCTTTGGTGATGAGAAATCTATTATTCACACATTTTTTTCAGAACTCATCTTTTCCGGGAGTTTCTTTGGCAACTATCTGAGAGTTTTTAGCCCTTCATAAAAACAAAAGCAAAATATGTAATTTTTTCGATACGCCCTACTCTCCAGCTAACCTCGAACTGTTGGCAGATTTTTGTATTTCACAATGAAAAAGAAAGACAAAAATCAGATAACACCCTTATCCTCAATCTTTTTTCTAATTACGCTGTCATAATTTGTTATTGAAAATAGGCACTGTCTATGGTTACGGAATTTTTCGTAACGTTAGCCCTGAACGAGCTGGAAAAGGAGGGAGAGTTACGGAAGATTCCATAACCATAGACAGTGCTTTAGAAATGACAAATTTTTGAGAAAACAACCGATATTGAAGGATGAAATAATATCTTCCTTCGTTCCTGAAAAAATATGCCACAAAAGGTGCTTTATGTGAGAAAAATTGAAATTAACAGACCAGATGACACAATTAGAAATTCGACTTTTTTTAACACATTTCAGTCTCTTTGAAAATGATTGATTAAAGCAATAGCTAATGACGGGCACTTTTCTCTTCAAATAATAAGAGATAAATGTCATCATTACGTTGTAATGAAAAAGTGAATGAATAATTTGTTTTCCATTGCTTAGGATTTGGATGAATTCAGTGAGGAAGCAAAACGTTGGCGGAAAGTCTCAATTAAAATTTTATCACTAACTCTTAAGGGGGTCGTCTGGCGTGGAGGGCTGAAAATGACAGTGATATTGTCAGATGATTTTAAAGATAAAGCGGCAATGAATCTTTTAGAAAGTTTCAGGATTTATTTGTCCTCGTTTATTGCCCACAGAAAACATTTTTAGTTTCGCAGAGCCACAAACAGTGATGGTATAAGGGCGGATGTCCAACCATCGCAAAAGGAAAAATAGTGATCATTTTTTAAAGAAGCGTCGACAAAAAGCGAAGCATGTCATTTTTGCCTATGAAATTTGCTCTTATTTGTTCAAACAAAATTATATTACAATGTTTTCTTCCGATTGCAGTGTTTCACCAAGAAACGGCACACATTAACTGGTTGAATACGCAAGAACAAGTCAATAAGTTTGATAAATTTTCAGTTATCGTGTTCGCTAATTAGAAAAACACTAACGTTTGGCCGCCGTACTTTCATGCACAAACAAGCTATAGATGGATTTGAGATTCAGCAGAGGCCTGATTAATAGGATAATAAAAAATAATTATATCTTGCCTCCTGACGCGGTAGCATAATTAGAGCTATATTCATGGAAAATAAATTTTTCGGCTGTTAGGTGCCGTAAGTGCCGTAAGCATGGAATATGGCATAAAAGAAGCTTGAGGACGCCACAAAAACTTCAGCAGGCTATTCTGGAGACCCATCATCAGCCTTATAGCGATTCAGCGAAAATCTTTTCCTTTACGCTCTATACCAGACGACCCCCATGAAGATCTGAATCTAAAAAAAGTGAACAATTTCGCACAATTGCTGGCGCAGTTTGTCCCGATTTGTGAGAAAATTAGAATGTGCTTTCTTCAATGATGTTTTATTCTACTTTCTACAATAAACAAATGAATTTATATTGAATCTTTGTAGTTCATCATTCTGTAATCTTTTTCAATTTCGCTATTCACCATACTAATAAATGTATAATGTGTATAATGTAAATAATGTGTATGATGTGAATAATGTGTATAATAATGTAAACAAATGTACATATCTGCTTTTGTATCGAAATATGAAATCTTGTCAGGTTTCTAAATGATACAAACCATTCGACTGCGTAATAACTTCTTTTATTCTCCACTCAAATGGTACATAATCATGCCATAAATCTCAAGTATATTTGCTACTTCAGCGTGCAAGAAAAAGATTCTTTCAACAGAAATAATTTTCGAGGTATAATCAGCTTGTCATTAGTGTATAGTATAAACGAGAATATTTTGAAGAATATTCATTAGTAACCCTTGTATCGATATCCTTCACATTAAAAAAAATGAGGATCATACTTGTTATTCTTTGTTTCATCGCAGTCGTTTTCCCTGATTCTATTGGTAAGAATATTTGTTTCTATCAGTTAAAGTGCATTTTTGATTACAGTATATGAACGCGATTCTGTCACATTTTCAAGTTTATTGAAACAATAATAAGGCAGTAGTGTGAAACTCGTAAATCGGTTACGTCACCTACACCAACTTGACCTTTTTCCACTTTATTGTTTCCAGATGGAAAAATAAGAATTATTCACGCACTGAATCTGGTGTTCCTCGCTTTACCAACGTTTAAAATAATCTCTTCAGCAGATTACGCGATTAGAATGTTTTGATTTTAAAAGGAAAAATAAATATTTTTTATACACATAATCTATTTTAGCTTACTTTATATCCGTGAAAAATAATTCCTCTAATCTGTGTACCTAAATCAGTAGATTAGCATTTATTAACTCAAAATTTTTGCGCCATGTATCAATGTATCTATTATCCACAGTTTTTGTATCGTAAAATATAGAGATTTTTGTTCTCATAAAATTATATAATTCAAGGGTAGCCTCATATTTTTATTTTCAGAATTCCTTGACTTTCTCTTGATTTTTTGCTGACCAGTTCTTTATTCTCCCTAACTCATAATATATAAAGTTCGGCTTCTGGTGAAAACTCAAATTCTCTGATTATGGTGGCAAAATGTCCGCAGCTCTTTGAAAATTATTATTTCTATTCAGACCATTGTTTATTTATAATTCAGGTAGCAACGTTCCTGGTGGAAACAAAATTTCTGCCAGCCTGGAAATAGCTTGGAATTTCCAAGAACAGTTTAAATTTTATGGTCAGATGAATAATCGAATTTTTCGATTATGGCCTTTAAATGACTAGAACTTCTTCAGTATTTATTTCTTCAATTTGAAAAGAGTTTCTTCTGATCATAGACTCTATATTTTTCAGTGAAAACAACGTTCCCGTCGTAGGCGCAATAGAGAATTTTTTAGAAAACTTGAAACTTTTCCCTGACCTGCGGCCACCTTGCAATATCAACAAATTCTTGACAGTTCATTACTAAAAAGCAAATAACTCCTAATAATATTATTAGGAATTTGAAATTATGGTGAGATTTCCAAAATTCGAAACTGAGTTGCATGCAAACGACGAATCTCGAATTTTTATATTTTGCCTAAATTTCAAGGGTCACGTTTGCTCTTAAGTTGATTAATTTTACAAATTTGTTGCGGTAATGTTATAGGTTTTGCGATGAGTTCAACTTTAGATTTCAGAAATTATGATTTTGACGCGAAACTTGTGAAAATTTCAAACAGTGGTTACGGAATGAATTCGTCTTTATGCGGAATTATTTCTTCTTATCTCAAGAAGATAAATGAATGTTGAAATAACGATTCACAATTGTATGAAATAGAAAATCTGCATTGTAAATTAATGGCCATTGCAAAAATTGATTTATCTGGAAAATAAATATAATCTCAATCTGAAGAAGGATCAAAAGAATCTTTTAATGATCGAGTCAATGACTCTGTTGATACTAAAAACTTCCAGCACTTGCTATTTTCATGTATAAAATAAAATTTAATTCAGCAAGAGAATTGTTTAAATCGGTTGAAATTCGATCTCTGGAACTTCTTAAACCAAAAACTCCATTACGGGTTGTCTCGTGGGAAGAGGGGTCATCGTAGTGCATAGTTGCGCCCCTATATAGATCTCATGATGAGATAGGGGATATTTTTGCAAAAAATTTTGTTTGCATACGCAATTCTTGAGGAATCTCATATTCATAGTGTTGAAAGGATTTGTTCGATATCGCTTCTTCCAATGTACTAAAAAATATATGGGCTCACACAAATTTCAAAAATTTCACATTCTGTAAAATCGTATTCCAGGTTAAGACTTTATCTGCGAGAACTTTGGTCAAATTCAAGTTCTGACAATGGAAGGGATAAAGATTGCGAAGGCTTAAGGGGCTTATGACACAACGTAAACTTCATGTGTTTGCAGTGGGGTTAAAATGTTTCAAAGGCATCGCGGTATTGTGATCAAAAAAGAACATTCTGATTAATAGTTATGTAGGAATGGGTCAAGATTGTGAAGGCTTCGCGGTCTTGTGAGTCAACCAGAACATGCTATTTACAATTAGAGGAAGAATGGTCTGAGATTGCGAAGGTTTCGCAGTTTTCTCACCCGCCGAGTACACTATCATTAAGAGTGGGGCAGGAATAGGCTAAGATTTCGAAGGCTTTGCGGTTTTGAGATAAATTTAATTTGAAATTAATATCTTAATAAATATTTTTGAAACTAACTAATATATGAATTGATTCCATATTCAAACTTTCTTTTTGCAGTTATAGCTCGACCAGTTAAAGAAACCGCAGTTCATCCTCTTCCTGTGCAACTATATAATATTCATCATCACGAAGCCATGGCATTTACACACCCTATTCGCGTATTACGACCAGGCTTGCACCATGTAGGATTAGATGATGATCGTAAATACATCATTGGAATAATAGATCATAAAGCTTTGCTTGCATTTGTTGATCCTAATATAGCAATTCATGATAATAGATATAATGGAAGAGTTAAAATTCGCATAGATGGCGGTCATGCTAACGTGACTGTACCATTATTAAAGAAGGATCGTCTTAATCTTTGGTTCCGCACCGCGTTCATGTCACCAAACATTATACCTGTGATTGTAAATGAATAATTCAACTGAAGAGCATATATTAGCATACCTCTTATGGAACATTTCCTATATTCTCAAAAGTCTTTTATTTTTTCTTTCATTTTTGGTATTTTTGTGTATCTTGCTGAAAGCTTTTCGTAACTTTTAATCGATTTTTAAAACATGGCGTCCAACTATTATTAGCTGCAATAAAAACTAACCTTGTCGGTGGAACTTAACACGATACGGGTATAATGTCAAGATTTTTTGATAGAATTATGTTCGAACACTCAGACCTCCAGCACGCGCACTTCAATAATTCGTTACAAATAAACTCTACCTTTCCCGTCGCAAAATGGGCTCACTGACCTTAACGTTGTGCATAAAATCGGCAAAAAGCCTACTAAAACAATGTTGCTTCGACAACTTTTGATTGCCATATGTCTGACAAAGACTGCTTTCTCTACTTTGCCGCGTATTTCCGCTATCACTCGAAAGAAACACGAGTACCCTGATTGGCGTAATAATATTTGGTTGGTGTATCATACCTGCCAAGCTAAATAATTGCATTAATATGCGCGAAGGGCTTTCGAAGTATTGTCCATCTACCGCGAACATTGAAAATGTGTATTTTTATTACAAAGTGTTCTCTAGAAATAAATGAAAGAATATTTTCATGTAGCACTAAATGTTTCTTAAATATGTTTTCCAGTAATGCAAATATTAAAATTACCTACAAGAAGAAAATTTATTTATTGAAATTTATCCAATTAGTTTCTTGAATGGAGAACATTACTGCATTTAGATGAAGTTTGCAGTTCTTTTGGGATTCAATACCAAACAGAGCTGTAAAAAATACAAAAGAGTTGTGTATTATCTCATTTCCAAAAGTGAAAATTCTAATATGTAATAATTGATATGAGGATTGTATTAAGTTCATACCGGCATATTATAAAATAACGCAAAGTAATGTCGATTTTTATTAGATGAATGATATAAAGTTTAATTTCGTGTGATATTAACTATTCACTTAACAGGAAGTATAGACTGCAGAATTTGTTCAGAGATTCTCACTTTTGTTAGGAAAGGAATTACACAACAGTCAGGTGAAATGAGAGCGCTAGAGACGTTAAGATTCTCTGGGCTGAAGTTAAAAGCAGTAAACATTAAACAATTTAGAGTTTTGAGTTGAATGAAATTCTTATTTCCAATGTTATATAATTTTTAAAAGAACATTCTCATACTTTAACTTTATAACAGAGATTTTTCACGATATTCCATGTGTTAAGTTAGCTGATAGGCTTAGTTTTTAAGGATGTAACCCATTAATTTATCAATTAATATATTTATAAGCATTTGATTATATTCTACGTAATGTACTGTCATTTAATGTAATTATAAGTTGAATTGTGTACATGTACCAACAATACACTTATGAATTGTATGATGTGTGTAAGTATTTCTGTGCAGTAGTGGATGACCTTCCACAGAATTTGGTTGTAGCAAGAATAATTTTTTTTGCTGGCACACGAAATTTTACATGACTGGGATATGGAATTCAAATATTTAGAAAGGTACACTTTGTTTTCTTTTCTTTGATTGAAACTGTACCTAACAGTTCGGCTCATTTTACCTACCTGCTAGGTTCTCGACATCTCATTTTACCCAACTGTCAGGTAATCTTCATCACCTATTTGTATTATTTCCTACTCAACCTTTTTGCTAATTTTACTATTATGTGCCACTTTAACATGAACGTGCAAACACAAGGCTTTTTTCCATTGGGTCTGTACCAAGCAGAATCATATGTATGTAGATAAGATATTAATTATTTACCATTTTTATTTTGACACTCATCAGAGAATGTTTAGCAATTACCCTGTCATAATTTTCCTTAAAAATAGGCACTGTCTATGATTACCGAATTTTCCGTAACGTTAGCCCTGTACGAGCTGAAAAAGGAGTTAGCAAGGAAAATTTTCTTTTGGGAGTCCGAAACACTTCCCTAAAATTTCATTTTAAAAAATCCTTCTGTCTCCGCATTGTACATGTAGCTAAAGATCATAAAAAACGAAGCACTTCTTCAAATTTGAACAGCAAAAAATATTTTTTCGAGATTTACATTATCAATAAAAATAGTTCAAAGCAAGTTGATTCATACCTGTACAATTTGTGTTCGGAGAATGTGGGGGCTTGGAGGGTCCCCTAGCTTGCGGGGCCCGTGTTCGCGGAACACATGGAACAGTGCTAGTTACGCCACTGATTTGACCATATAATGTGTGATATACGTTGATGAAAATGTATTTTAAATATGGTGTAACAATAATATATAAGAAATGTTGACATTAAAATAATTTTCATTGACTTTGAATTACAAGAAAATACTTAAAAGTGATATATTGCTATTTATTTGACAATAAAATTAATTTTCGCTATATAAATTTCCAGAAAAAATAGTTCGAAGCAAGTGGATTTGTACAAACAAAGCAAAAAATGATTCAAATCTTCTTACCTTACCTAAGTGACCTCTTTATTTTTCAACAAAATTAATTTTCGGTATCTAAATAAGGTGGAAATGTTTTCAAGTGTACCTAGATTCACACTTGTACAGTGAGAAGATAATTTAAGAAATTCTTATCTGGCCAGAATAACATAGAGGTTTAAAAAAAACCAGAACATATATTAGCTTGTTATAATGTCATTAAATTATCAAAGTATTACTTTTATGCTGATTTCTAACATTAGTTTCAATTTGGACATCCTGTTTAAGTTTTGAACCGAAGTCGTTTGCAGTTTCAAAAATGAGCGAACTCTAAAATTTTCTATTTTTCAATATTACATGATATTTTTATGCATTCACGGTCCGCTCGCTAATTCCCAGAATCAAAACAAACATCTTCACTGCGATTTTTGAGTGCTTCAAGATTTTGTTTACATTTTGTTTTTCCTAACCGCTTTTTCAGAAAAAAAATTCAGTTCAGTTTTGACTGTCTAATCGCGAGTATGTTATAAGCGAGCTGAAAAACTCGAATTTTGAACAGCATTTCTTTTTCGCATAAAATTCAGTAAATATCGTATGTGATTTGTTAGTGGTTTGAGCTTGAAAAATGGATTTGTCAAGCGAATGCCCAATCATTGGGAAATACAATGAGTTAAGTAACCGGAGATTACCTATACACTTTGATGTAATGAGATACTCTTTTTTTGAATAGGAAAAAATTCGAGCTGGAAAATAATCTAAAAGATACCAAAGTTTTTCTGATATTTCGCGTTTAGTTGTGAAAAGGCTGCAGGATATATGAAATGAAACTTCCATCCCAATTAAACAGAAACAAGAATCGCAAAGATCGTTAAAACAGATCAAGGAGAGTTGAAGAAATTAAAAAAGTCGCATGGAAGAGATAAAGATAAATCCTGGTACAAAAGCAAATTAAATGCGTTTCGTGCAAATAAATCAAAGTTATTTGATATGGCGGCTTGTAAGTGTGATAATGCATCATGCACTCGTAAGATATATTTTTCTGAAGCTGCCAGAATGTTCCTCTTAGATCAGCGATCTTCCAGGAGAATGAGAATATCATGTACGTCTCTTCCGAAAATTGATCCGGAACAATCAGATCATCATGAAGTACAATCGAAGCGTTTGATGACTGATGTACGTCAAGATTCAAATGAAGAAGTTATCTAAAGAAAGCTTCAGAAGGTGCGAATTGAAGGTGAAAGTTCTTACTGTGGCTCGATTATGGATGACAATGTAAAAGACGATTACCAGCCCGACAAAGAAGATGTTGAGGGTGCACGGGTCCCTTATTGGAATAATTATACAGATCAGACAAGATTAAACTGTCCAACAGTTTCAAAAGTCTGTGACAGATACGGCATCGGATACAGGTCTGCTGCTTTACTGGCTTCATCAATTTTACACGACGTGATTAAATACATTCCGGAAGAAAAAGTTTTTTTGAGGTGGGACGATGGTCGTGGAGGTTAAGGCATAGGCTTTGGACCCAATCCGTCGGCTTTCGGGTTCGATTCCCGCCTCGTACTCCGGAAGAGTCTCGGTGGTCCATGCGGTGCTCTTGGTGGTTCGGAACCCATCTTAAGCTGTAGGTCCCCCTCCCACCACCAAGTAAGTGTGTGGGGGGTGCGTGAAGGAATAGGGAAGAGATACAAGAACAATGTAAACCCTTAGGGGACAAATTAGAAGCTTCCGTTCCAAGAAAAAGTTTTAGTTTTTGACAAAAGCAAACGCTCTCTTTGACTTCAGAAATAAAGGCTTTTTACTTCGATGGAAGAAAAGAAGAAACAAAAGTAATGAATGAAACAAGTAAACAAAAACACGGCAAACAACAAAACGAGAAGAACATACTGCTCTCATTCAAGAGCCAGGAAGTACTTATTTATGACACATATCCTTCAATTTTTCATTGACAAAGAAATTAATACCTCCAATCTAGATTATGTGGGTTGTGACGGCTGTCCTACGAACACTGGTAAACACTCAGGTATGATTCGATTGCTAGAATTAGAATTGAGTAAACCGCTACAATGGAGTTTCTGTCAGCTTCATGTTAATAAGCTGCCATTTAAAGCTTTATTTATAAAACTTGATGGGAGAACTTTTGGTCCTATCTATTTTTCTGATCCAATCCGAAAAAGCTTAGCTTCTTGTGAAGAGCTTCCGGTTGTAAGCTTCGATGCGGTCGACAGTCCTAATACTCCTGTAGTTGACAACCGTGATCTTAGTTCTGATCAAAAGTACCTGCTAGATATATGAAATGCTATCAAAGAAGGAGAGTGTTCTGAAGATCTTGCTCGAAAAATTCCAGGGAAATTATCGCACGCCAGATGGTTGACTAGGTTTAATAGAACTCTTTGAACTTACATTGGGACAGAGAATCCATCATTTGAGTTAAGAGTTTTAGTTCAATTCATCATGAGAGTATATCTCCCAATGTGGTTCGAAATTAAGTGTCAACCATCTATTGAAGATGCGCCGAAACATCTCTGGAAAAGCATATCTTTGAGTGCGCACCTGAAGAAAGATCTCGCTGAATGTATTCAAAAAGTAATACGAAATAATGCCTACTTTTCTCACCCAGAAAATCTTCTTCTCGCTATGCTATGTGACGAAAGGCATAAAATCTGCAAGCTCGCAGTGTTTCGAATGATTTCTGCGAGACAATCAACTGGAAAATCAAGACTAAGGAAATTCAAGGTTCCTTCGTTGAATTTTTACGCAAAAGACTACACGGAGCTCATCGACTGGGAGAAGTGAAAAATTTCGGAACCAGCATCAACTAGATCGATGAGAATTGAAAATCTCACGGAATTCACAACGAAGGATGTGACTCATCTCATTTCCAGACATTTTTCATCTTCCATGCCATACTCAATCAGTGGAAAGGTGTGTGAAAGAAGTCACATCCGCATCTCAGCAAGCTTACTCTTCTGACGTTAGAGATGGAATAATCCGATCAAAATTAGGAAGACTTTGGAAAAGCTTCACATTTTTGAAACAAAAAATTATTTTGTGTCGAAATTGAAATAGGACGAATAAATTAAAACTAATGTCACAAATCAACATAAAAGTAGGTTATTGCTAATACTTTGATAACTTAATGAGATTATAAAAAGCTAATATATGTTCCGACTATTTTCTTATTCTATTTTATTCAGAATATATTTCAAAAAATATGTAATACTCGTACGATGGTGACATGGTTGACAAATCATATAACTTCAAGAAAATAGCGCAGAAATTCAATTCTGTTTTTTTTTTCATCCTCTATGTTATTCTGGCTGAATTAAAATTATTAAAATAACCTCCTCACTGTAAAAGTGTAAATCTAGGTACACTCAAAAACATTCTTAACCCATTTAGACACCGAAAATTAATTTAGTTGCGAAATAAAGAGTAATATATCAATTTTAGATATTTTCTTGTGATCCAGAATCAATAACAATGATTATAATATCGACATTCTGCATATATCATTGGTATGATATATTGAAAATACATTCTTCCTAACGTATATGCAGACATTTCATCATCAAATAGTCAAAAAAATTGCCGTAACTCTAAGAAAATAGCGAGAAAGTCGCCTTTTTTTGGATTTTTCGAAACTTAAAAGTCAATTAGGGAGGGTAAAAAATATTTTGATGGTATTATCGCTTTACAAGTATGAATTGACTTGCAATTAACTATTTTCGTTGGTAATTTAAATCTCGAAAAAAATTTTTGCTGTGAAAATTAGAAGGAGTGCTTCGTTTTTTGTGATTTTGAGCTATATCTACGATGCGGAAACAGAAGGAATTTCTTTTAAGGAAACTTTAGGGGAGTGTTTTCGACTTCCAGAGAATGGTAAACAAAAAGTGAACCATGTCACTTTTTCTCCTAAAGTTTGCTCTTTTTTTTACACAAAATAATTTTACAACGTTTTCTTTTGTTTGGAGTGGTTCACCGAGGAAAGACAAATATAAACTGGTTGGATACGTATGTGCTTTCTTCAATGTTGTTTCATTTTATTTTTTACCATAAATAAATGACTTTATATTGAATCGTTGTAGTTCATCATTCTGTAATTTTTTTTCAATTCCGCTATTCACCATAGTAATAAATGTATAATGTGTGTAATGTGTATAATAATGTAAATGAATGTACATAACTGCTTTTTTATCGTAAGATAAAATTTTGTCAGTTGTCTGAATAATACAGATCTTTCTATTGCGTAATAACTTATTTTATTCTCCACTTAAATGGTACATAATGATGCCATAAATCTCAAATATGTTTGCTACTTCAGCGTGCAAGAAACACATTATTTCAACAGAAATAATTTTCGAGGTATAATCAGATTGTCATTGGTGTATAGCATAAACGAGAATATTTTGAAGAATATTCGTTAGTTACGCTTGTATCGATATCCTTCACATTAAAAAAATGAGGATCATACTTGGTATTCTTTGTTTCATCGCAGTGGTTTTCCCCGTTTCAATTGGTAAGAATAATAGTTTCTATGTTGATAATAAAGTCACGACCTTGTAGTATATGTGTCAATTATAGTCTCCAAACGATAGGTCAAAACAATAAAAAATTCGTCCCATTTCAAATTTGTCGAAACGTTTCGGCTGTTATGTCAGCCCTCATCAGTCAAAATTTATTTCTAAAGAAAAATAATTTACATAAAAGTTAAAACATTGACAAAAATTATTTACAAAATTCATATAATTAAAAAGAGAGCATACCTGATATTGTGATGGTAAAACAACATGAACAATTATAAAAATTAAAAACTTCCATTGAAATAATAAATAAATAAACTATCAAAATTTCTAAGATGTTAAAAATAAAAACAAAGCTTAAATTAAGAACGAAGAACAGATACCATTAACTGAGTCATTGACGGGTGACATTGTCAGACTGAGGAAATTAATTTGTAGAAGCTCTAAAATTGAGACACCGATTATGAAGGTAAGTATATCATTTGATGATGATATAGGTAGTGATTTTATTATAATTTGGTAAGAGGTTTATATTGGTCTGGAAAATTACTACATTCGAATCTAATATTAACGTTACCAGCATTTTTGTTAATGAAGAAATTTTCAACTATTTTCCTGCGAGCTGTGTTAGGTTCAACTGAAAGAATTTTACAATCATCAAAATCAAAATTGTGTCCAAGTTCCAAGTAATGTTCCGAAAGTGCAGTATGATTAGAAGTGCTAGGGTTCCTGATAGAATTTATGTGTTCACGTGTACGGGTGTCAATTGATCTGCCAGTTTCACCAACGTATGTGGAATTGCAGTCTTTGCATGCAAATTCATAGACTAACCCAGAACGCTTACCCCTTGGAAGTGGGTCCTTAAGATTATTGAGATAACGGGAACATTTATTAACTGGTTTATAAATAGTTTTGATGTTGAAACTTCTTAAGATATGTTGAATCTTTTCAGAAAGGTTTTTAATATAAGGTAAAACAGTGAAATCAATATAATTGTTAGGCTTATTATTATTGGTTTTATTTGC
This sequence comes from Andricus quercusramuli, assembly GCA_932178445.1. Lineage (NCBI taxonomy): Eukaryota > Metazoa > Arthropoda > Insecta > Hymenoptera > Cynipidae > Andricus > Andricus quercusramuli. The sequence continues at coordinate 39,486 of CAKNXH010064053.1, read as the reverse complement.
ATAACAATCGGAATTGTAAAAACGATGGGTTACATTTTTTAAACAAAATTCAATAAGTGACTTTGGATAACCATTTTTGAAAAGTGTTTGCTTAATAAATTTAATATTTTTGCTTCTAAATATAATGTCTTAATTTCTGTTTGAAATGATTGAAAGCATGAATAATAGAGAAGCTTTCTCAAATGAACGCGATTATGTAACATTTTCAAGTTTACTAAAACAGTAATAAAGCAGTAGTGCGAAGCTCGTAAATCGGTTATGTCACCTACACCAACTTGACCTGGTTCCACTTTATTGTTTCCAGATGCAAAAATAAGAATTATTTACGCACTAAATCTGGTGTTCCTCGCTTTACTCACGTTGAAAATAATCCCTTCAACAGATAACGCGATTAGAATGTTTTGCTTTTAAATGGAAAGATAATTATTTATTATACACATAATATATTTTACCTTACTTTATAATTCCTCTAATCTGTGAACCTGCATCATCGCTAATAATTCATTTTTTGGTAGAAAGAGTAAATTATTTCAGGAAATTTTTCAACCAAATTAATATTCTACCCTCGTGAAAAAAGTTTTCATGGCTCAGACATAGCAATTGACTGGGAAATATCCGGCTAAAGCATATAGGTCATGGCTGAATGTAAGAATGGCTCAAGCCTTGTTTTTGTCCATCTCTCATGCTTAGGACACGCTAAACGCAAATCAATATTCGTAACAGCTTGCAAGTGTTATATAAAATTAGCCTGCGTTACATATTAAAATCTTAAGTTTGGCAATAACCGACACATCTCTGAATGGTGAGTCGACGATCCGGTAGCACTTGTCTCTTTTCAGGTTGACATTATATTTATTTTTTAGTTAACACAATTTTTGATGTTGCCATCAACTAACAAGGAAAATAAATTTGTTTCTAGACTATAAATATATAAATGCAGCCAAACTGTAGGAGCATGTGGACGCTATTGGTAATGATCTAAGGAAGCGAATATATAGAGAAATTTTGTTGCGCTGTTCCGATGATGTAGAAGAAGGTCGCAACTATTTTATTCATCTTTTTGCAATCATTTTCAAATTCATATTGATTACATATTATTGATGAATATGAAAATTCTCATCAGATTTGATTGACGTGTAATGGTGGGGATAATGTTTAATTTTGTCTCCTGAGATTTGATATAATAAGTTACGAAATTGTTTGTTGATTGCAGAAATGGTTTGACTAAAGAAATGAATATAACCTTAACCTTAAAAAACACTAAAAGAATCTTTCGGTAATCAAGTCAATCTCTTTGTCGGAATCAGGTAGTTGAAGACGTCATCTGCTAAAACTTTTTTACTATTTAAAATCTGCTAATAGCCACAAAAACTCTTAATGAAAAGTTGACAACCTCAATGCACCGGATCGCGCACCAGGCAGTTCAAAATGTAATGTACGAGAACATTCTAATTTAGAGTGAGGTATGAATGTGCCAAAATTGCAAAGACTTTGTGGTTTTATGACTCAATGAAAAGATTCTAATGTAGAGTGCGGTAAGTAAGGATCAATATTGCGAAGGCTTCGCAGTCTTGTGACGCAGTGAGTACACTGTAGTTCAGAGTGGGTTAGCAATGGGCCAAGATTGCGAAGGCTTCGGTCTTGCGTTCCATTAAATTCAAATTACCAAATTACAAATAAATATGTAAATGAATGTTTTTGAAACACAAGCAAACGAACATGATTCCTTCATTTTATTGGCTATTGATACAACGTGACATCCGGGTCATCAAATCAACTCTTAAAGTTGTTCCGACTAATGTTGAAATGTATATTTTAGGAAAGTTTTCGTACATTGTTGACGTTTTGAACTACCTGGTCCACGATCCGGTGCACTCGGGTCATCGACTCTCTATTTAGAGATGTGTTGGCTATTGGCAAACTTAAGATTTTAATTTCTAACGCAGACTTATATTCTCGAAAACTTGCATGTTGTTAAGAATAATAATTAACTTGTGTTTAGCGTATTCTAAGTATGGGAGACAGGCAACAACAAGGCTTCAGCCATGGAACCATTCAGCCGTGACTTCTTCTTATTTTTATACTAATATAAAGTATTAAAACTTATAAAATATGTTGTCATCAATATTTTATTTCTGGTCCATTCGATGCTAAAACGTCCAGTAATCCCTAAAAAGTTAAGTTGTTCGAATTTGTTTAGTGAAAGTAAACTTTCTTTTTGCAGTATTAGCTCGGCCACATAAAGACAATGCAGTCCATCCTCTTCCTATTCGACTTTCTAATGTTAGTCTTCGCGAAGCTACCATTTTTACACAACCTCATCAGGACTTAGTTCCAGGCATCACCTACCAAGTAGGATTAGATGATGATCGTAGATACATCATTGGAATAGTACATTACAAGAAGTTGGCTGCCTTTGTTGATCCTGCCATACCGGTTTATGGTTCTGAATACAATGGAAGAGTTAAAATTCGATTAGATGGCGATCATGCCAACGTGACTGTACCAATATTAAAAAGAGACCGTCTGAATCTTCTTTTCCGCACCTGGTTCATGTCACCAAACATTATGCCTGCGATGCTATGAGTAATCCAACTTCAGAACATACATGGGCATACCTCGTATAAAACGCTTCCTATATTTTCAAGAATCTTTGATGTTCTTTTCTGTCATTTTCAGTGTTTCTGTGTATCTTGCATAGAAGATTTTTGTAACTTCCAATATATTTTGAAAACAAAGTGTCCAACTATGATTAGCTGCAACAAAAATTGACCTTGTCGGTTAAACTTAACACGAAACCGGGATGATGTCAAGTTTTTAACCCTGCCTCGCTAACCTTCCTGCTTATAATGGCTCCATTTCTATTCAAATAGTAGCGAGAATTACGACGTCAGCGCTATCGACCGTCTCTTGAGACGGGTTTTAACAGGTGCTGGCTTCTTCGGGAGAAGAGGATGTGTGAACTGTGTGGGAAGGGGGATGCAATAGTGGAGCACTGGTTGGAGAAGTGCGTAGAGGTGGACAGGAGTGGGATGAGCATGGAGCTATTGATGCATGAAAAGGGGGACATAAGGGCAGTAGCATGGGTGAAGTGAGTGTTGGCTAAGATGGAGAAGAAGAGAAGGAGGAAGAGAAATGGAGAAGGGAAGGTTGTAAATAAGAGAGGAATTAGATATAAGTAATCTGTAAATATTGTTAATAGTGGATAAGTATTAGTTATTAGCCGCGGAAGCAGAGTTTGGTAATACGAGGCAATGCAAGAAAGTAGGGACATGCGAGCGAGGCGAGGCGTAGCGAGGAAAGCAAGGCGATGAGAGCGTGCGGTCTTAGAGATGAGGTATGGGTGGATGTTAGTTTTTAAGGGTTAGTTTTAAGAAAATTCTGTAAAAAATGGAAGTGTAACCAATTCAATTTTGTAAGGCCAGCAGGCTGAAAAATAAACGTTAATCTATCTATCTATCTTAGAAATTTTGTCTGTTAATTTTACGAAACAGTTTCAAATTACCGAAAAAAACTACCAAAGATATTCGATACTGGAATAAAATGAGAGTGATATTGTCAGATGATTTTCAAGACGAGGCAACAATGGATCGTTCAGACACTTCCAGGATTCATTTATCCACGCGTATTGCTCATAAAAAAAATTAGTTTCGCCGAGCCACAAATAGTGGTGGTGAAAGAGCGGATGTCCAATCATCACGAAAAGAAAAAGAATAAACATTTTTTTAAGAAGGGTAGACGAGAAGCGAAGCACGTCGTTTTCGCCCAGGAAATTTGCTTGAACGCAATAATATTACAATATTTTCTTAAGATTGAAGTAGTTCACCAAGAAATGGTACATATTAAGTGGTTATATACGCAAGAACAAGTCAATTGGTTTGATAGATTTTGAGCTATCCTGTTTGCTAATTTGAAAAACGTGGTTTTGAGAAAAACGCTTACGTTTTGCCGCCGTACTTTCATGCACAAACAAGCTATAGACGGATCTAAGATTCAGCAGAGGCCCGATTAGTACGAAAATACAAAAAAATATCATCTTGTCTCCTGACGGCCTAGCATAATCGAGGCTACGCATGAAAAATAAATTTTTCAGCTGTTTGGTAGCGTGAGTTGGGCTCCGCGCCGTGATTAAATACGCGCAAGCGCTTCATGGCTCTGTAGCATAAAAGAAGCTCGAAAACACCACAAAGAGTCTAGGAGGCTACTCTGGAGACCCACCACCAGCCGTACAGTGATTTAACATGAGTGATTTAACAATGTGTATAATGTGTACGATATCGTAAATGAATGTACATACCTGATTTTTATCAAAAGATAAAATCTTATCAGCTTTCTGAATAATACAGATGTTTCTACTGCGTAATAAATTCTTTTAATCTCCACTTAAATAGTACAGAATAATGCCATAAATCTAAAGTATATTCGCCAATCCACCGTGGAAGGAACAAATTATGCCAACAAAAATAATTTTTAATGAATAATCAGATTGGCATAAGTGGATAATATAAACGGGTATATTTTGAAGAATATTCATTAGTTACGTTTCTATCGATATTCTTCACATTTCAAAAACATGAGGATCATACTTGGTATCCTTTGTTTCATCGTAGTCGTTTTTCCTGATTCTATTGGTAAGGATAATATTTTGTATGAGTTAAAATGCATTTTTGATTACAGTAGAGTGAAACTTGTAAATCGGTTACGTCACCAATACCAACTCGACTTGTTTCCACTTTTTTGCTTCCAGATAGAAAAATAAGAATTATTTACGTACTGTATCTGTTGCACCTAAGCTTAGAAATGTTCAAATAATCGCTCTAACAGCCCAGATAATGTGACTAAATTGCTTTGCTTTCAAATGGAAAAATAATCATTATTTATACACATAATCTATTTTACCTGACTTTATCTATGTTAAAAATAATTCGTCTAATCTGTGAACCTGCATCATCGCCAATAATTTATTTTTTGGTTGAAGAAGTCGATCATTTAAGAAAATTTTTCAAACCAAATGTAAACAGATAAATGCAGCCTTAACTGTAGAAGCATGTGGCCGCTATTTGTAATGATATGGGGAATTGAATATATGAGGAAATTTTGTTGTGCTGTGCTGATGATTTAAAAAAAGGTTGCAACGATTGTATCCACTATCTGTGATCATTTTCGAATTTACATTTGATACATATTATCAAAAAATATTAAGATTTTCATCAGATATAATTGAAGAGTAATGATGAAGATAATTTTCGATTTTATCTCCTGAGAATTGATACAATGAGTTACGAAATTGTTTTCCTTCTTTCACGTTCATAACGAGTGAAGGAGAGTTGGTAGTTAAATTATATCACGACACGTCAGTTGCTGTATGTCTCTATATTTCACAATACAAATACTGTAGATAACAGATATCATTAATATTAGTTCACCTCCAGAATCTCAGATCATCAATATTACACGTGTCTTGAAAACAAAGTCATACGTCTTTCTTTATTTTTATATTATTTCATATGAGAAATCACATAAACCGAAAAATGAGCGTTATTTGCCTGATTCCTAATTTCTTCATTTTCATTTTCATTCCCAGATTGTTTGGAATGCCTTATAATAAATTATAATTTTAGTTAATTTCTAAATTTTATCAAAATAATATTTATTGAATATTTTTCGCAGGCTTATATAAAGACTAATTTTACCTATGTAAATCTATTAATGCATTACATTGGTTTCATAAACCTATTCATTCATGATTATTTGTAATTTGTTATGTTACATGGAAAAATCAGATTAACATTTATTAACTCAATATCTTTGCGCCATGTATCAATGTATCTATTATCCACAGTTTTTGTATTGTAAAATATAGAGAAATTTTTTATTATACAATTCAAGGGTAGCCGCATATTTTAATTTTCAGAATTTCTTGACTTTCTCTTGATTTTTTTGCTGGCCAGTTCTTTATTCTCCTTAACTCATAATATATAAAGTTCGGCTTCTGGTGAAAGCTTGAATTTTCTTATTATTGTGTAAAAATTTCTGCAGCTCTTCGAAAATTAATATTTTCATTCAGACCACTGTTTATTTATACTTCAGATAGCAACTTTCCTGGTGGAAACAATATTTCTGCCAGCCTGGAAATAGCTTGGAATTTCTAAGAACAGTTTAAATTTTACGGTCAGATGAATAATCGAATTTTTTAATGATGGCCTTCAAATGACTACATCATCTTCAGAATTAATTTCTTCAATTTGAAAAGAGTTTCTCCTGATTATAAAGTCTATATTTTTCATTGAAAAGAATATTTCCAGCGTAGACGCAACAGAGAATTTTATAGAAAACTTGAAACTTTTCCCTGACCTGCGGCCACCTTGGAATATCAGCAAATTCTTAACAGTTCATTACTAAAAAGCAAATCACTCCTAATAATATTATTAGGAATTTAAAATTATGGTGAGATTTCCAAAATTCGAAATTGAGTTGCGTGCAATCTTGAATTTTTATATTTTGCGTAAATTTAAAGGGTCACATTTGCTCTTAATTTGATTAATTTTACAAATTTGTTGCGGTAATGTTTTATGGTGAAAGGATTTATTCAATATCGCTTTTTCTGATCAACTGAAAAAATCGATGGTTTGAAACCTAAATAGAATGAATAAAGATTGCGGAAGCTCAGCGGGCTTGTAACTCACCGTAAACTTCATGTGTTCTAGTAGGATAAAAATGGTTCAAAGGCTTCGCGGTATTGTGATCAAAGAAGAACATTCTGATTTAGAGTTAGGTAGGAATGGGTCAAGATTGTAAAAGTTCAATTGGCCATTCCATGCTAGAACGTCCAATTATATTAAAAAAGTTCATTTTGAATTCGTTTAGTGAAAGCAAACTTTCAAAAAGAAGAGCTTTATAGATAAAAGAAAAAAACTTGAACTCTCCATTCCAATGCTAGACTTTCCATGTCTAATGCATTATTACATTTTTTGTGAGATAAAAACTGTGATTCATCAAATTAAATTACTACACAGAAAAAACAGAAGATAAACTTTACATCGATTTCCGACGGAAGATCCTCTGCAACAAAAATTAACTTCACAGGATAAACTTCACACAAATATCGGTTAAGCTTTCTTTTGGTTTTCCATGACAAACACATGTATTTTGAAAGATGCGAAGTTGGCTGAACAAAACTTTTTCGCTCTAAAAAATTTCCTGCAACAAACTTTATTCTTAGTTTTTTCTGTGTAATATATAAATTGAGCTAATATTTAAACTTTCTTTGTGCAGTAATAGGTCGACCAGTGAAAGAAGAAGCAGTTCATCCTGTACCGAGTATACACCTACATAATGTTCGTTATCACGAAGCTTTCTCAGTTGCACATCCTATTCGCTTTTTAACACCAGGCTTACACCGTGTAGGATTAGATGATGATCGCAAGTACATCATTGGAATATTACCACACGTAAATTTGCTCGCATTTTTTGATCCTGATATAGCAAGTCACGATAATAGATATAATGGAAGAGTTAAAATTCGCATAGATGGCGATCATGCCAACGTGACTGTACCATTATTAAAGAAGGATCGTCTTAATCTTTGGTTCCGCACCGCGTTCCGGTCCAAAAACATTATACATGTGATTGTAAACGAATAATGCAACTAAAGAGCATATATTAGCATACCTCTTATGGAACATTTCCTATATTTTTAAGATTCTTTGATGTTTTTTCTTTCATTTTTGGTATTTCTGTGTACCTTACTTCAACCTTTTCGTAACTTTCAATCGATTTTGAAAACAAGTTGCTCGACTATTATTAGCAGTAATAAAAATTAACCTTTCCGGTTAAACTTAACACGAAACGAGGATAATGTCATGTTTTCAAACTTTTACGGTAATCTTTCTGCTAATAATGACTACATTTCTATTCAAATAGTAGCGAGAATTACAACGTGAGCGCTATCTTCCGTCGTTTGAGTTCATTAAACTGAAGCAAAATGGCGATTCCACTTGTGTCTGATACTTTTTACTAAGTGCTGTCAAACAAGTTGTTCTTTCAGAATAGCCTAAGCTATTTCAGAGAAGTTTTGCAAGCAAAAGCAATGTTTTCTGTGGATTTTTTGTTACCGATTCTAATTTCTACTCCACTTCCTTACCATTTAAACTTTCGCCGAAATACGCTGATTCTTCAGCCGCTACAAAATTTATCTGCGACTTATTCAATCTTCTGATTGTTCTGTAAACTCTTTGAATAAAATGTGTCGGGCCTCACTGAAATTACTTCATTTCCATCCATAACTATTATAGCCTGCTTTTTACCACTTATTTTTATTTTTAATTATTTCAAAAAATTTGGACTCAAAATGAGCCCAAGAATTGCCTGAAGGGCGCCAGATAGTTTTTCTCACCTTAAACTACTGAAAGATACATTAAATCATCTTAATTCATTCTGCATGAGTCAGTGGTTTATTTACTTTTATCACACTAGTGGGGGTCCATGCTGACCCAAAAAATACACAACATTTACTTTTAATTGATACTCACTAAATCGAATCGCAACTCGTTGACCTTGACCGAGGTCAGCAATTGACAAATTTCAACGGCGTGTGTCTACTGATTCGACACACGACGTTGAAACGCAAAGATGAATTTAAATTTTACGACGAAGAAACAAAGAAATCGCGAATAAATTTCAGAGTAGCGTCTCTGTTCTTCCTCTCATAGGAGTCGGAGCGCCACTCGCGTAACGAGTGTGGAACTAATGGGTGAGAGGAACGACTGAAAGAAAAGGGACAACTGCCAGGTTGGGTTCCCAGCAGTGTGGTGGCGCATAGTCGGAGTGCGTGCTGTGCAATCTTGCACTTGCGGGAATCCCATCCAGTACGCATGCGCCACGAAAATCTCCTCTTCTCTGTCCCTGGCAACAGCGAGAGATGTGGCAAAGAGGGCCATAGGGCTGCGTCGTGTGAAAGTTCGCCGCAGTGCATCATGGTGCTACCTCTGCGCCACAAACGAAGATAAGCCCCGGACAGACCATCGTCCCGGGACCTAGACGAACAATACCCAACCAGGATGCCAAAGGCCGACGAGCCCGTTGTGCGGTACCACCACACTACTGAGGACGATGCGTGCATCCTGGTTGGATGATGATCCCAAGAATGCCAAGCTGGCGCTCGAAAGTGGAAGTCGAAGCACAACTTAGTGGCCTTACCCCCATGTCCTTGAAGTAATGCGAAAGCGGTTCCGAGGACTTGGGTTGACGGGAAGAGGAGGTGAGTTTAGTGGGTATTACCGTTTTTAGGTCGAGTCCCACACTCAGTGCGTAAATGCATTCTCACCTGACAGTTGATGTTATTGTTGTGTGGGGGTGGTTGATCCACCCTCGCCACTCGAGTTGAATATGAAATAAAATAACATATAGGAAAAAATACCAGAAGAAATAATGAAGCTTTTCTAAATCGGAATTCCGTGATCTGGCAAGTATTGGATCCGGTAGATGACCTAACCTCCCTAGTTTTGACAGGTCGTGAGTTTTGTGTTTTTAGTTTATTTAGTATTTCATATTTTTCCAATTAACTTGAGTCTAAGTCAAATAAATGAATTCCCACAATGATAACATTCTCTTTAAATACTAGCCGTAGAATTATTATATTTTTGGCTAGTATCGTAACTGTTCGCAGACAGCCCATGGGTTTGATTCGTGATTCCAAACTCATATCCCCAAGAATATTTTAAAACTCAATTTTATGGTTTTTAAATTCATTCGTGAATTACCCCGTCACACTATATATGATAAGAACAGTCACACTATATTGAGTGACTATACCGGGTGTCACAAAAGTCCAGAGACGGCTGAATATTTTCGTAGGTAAGCTATTGTTTGCAGACGTCAAGATTATTCTGGAAGTTACTTTTAAAGAGGAATTCAGTGGTTTCTTTTTTTATGATTATTACAATTTAGGGCCAGAGCCGCCTTCTTCACTGCCTCTTATTTATCATCCCAAATTTTCAAACCGATGTGGCTATTCGTATGAAAATAAGTTGACAAATAAAAAAATTGCCGGTAAGGTAGGAATCCGGTCATATGACCCACTGATATACCTTCTCATTATGATGACAATGTAAAAAAGATTTTTCAGGATGAAGTTGTAATGAATCAAGGTATTTAAAATATACATTTATCGAATAAAAAGATTCATGGCACAAAATTCTTGCAATAGTTTAACACATCAATAGGTCATTTAAGAGAAGAAAACACAAATACTTTTAGTTTAATTTGTTATTCGTATATAATTGATCAAGGAAGCTGATAAAATGGTCACTCGAGGTTCAATATTTGGTAATGTTAAAACATATAAAAATGACAGATAATCATAGAAGTCACAAATTCGTAGACAGTTTTAACTATTACAAATTCAAAAATGGTTATGTCTGCCGCTAGGTGTAGACTATAATCATTTTTTACCGCTTGTGATGATCAGAAGTACCCCTCTTTGAGCTTGTAATAGTTAAATATCTAATATTTTGCTAATTTTACGACTACCTGTCACTTTAACATGAACGTGCAAACACAGAACCGTTTACCTGGTTCAGAAATAACTATATATGATCCTTTGGCGTTGAGAAATCTATTACTCACAAACTTTATTTTAAAACTCACCTTTTCCAGGAGTTATTTTGGCACCAATCAGACAATTTTTAGCCCTACATAAAAATGAAAGCAAAATATTTAAGTTTTTCGATATGCTCTACTCGCCAGCTAACCTCGAACTTTTGGCAGATTTTTGTATTACACTATGAAATAGAAAGACAAACATCAGATAACACGCTTATCCTGATTCTTCTTTCTAATTACCCTGTCATAATTTTTCAGTAATAACTTCTTTTATTCTGCTCTTCAATGGTACATAATGATATCATAAATTTCAAGTATATTTGCTACTTCAGCGTGGAAGAAACCGATTATTTAAACAGAAATAATTTCCGAGGTATAATAAGCTTGCCATTAGTGTATAATATAAACGGAAATATTCGGAAAAATATTCATTAGTCACGCTTGTTTCGATGTTCTTCACATTTTAAAAAAATGAGGACCATACTTGGTATTCATTGTTTCATCGCAGTCTTTTTCTGTGATTCTATTGGTAAGAATGATGGTTTCTATCAGTTGAAGTGCATTTTTGATTACAGTATATTTATATCCTGTTTGAAATCATTGAAAGCATAAATAATAGAGGAGCTTTCTTGAAAGAACGCGTTTATCTAACATTTTCAGGTTCATTGAAACGATAATAAGGCAGTTTTGTGAAACTTATAAATTGGTTATATTACCTACACAAACTTGACTTGTTTCCACTTTATTGCTTCCAGATGGAGAAATAAGAATTATTTACGCATTTAATGTATTGACCGTCACTTTAGCCGCGTTAAAAAAAATCCCTTCAACAACCAAGATGACATTATTGAACTGTATTGCTTCCAAATGAAAAAATAATGATTATTTATGCACATAATCCAGTTGACCTTACTTCATCTACATGCAAAATAATTTCTCTAATGTGTGAACCTACATCTATCTGTGAACCTACATCATTGCTAATGATGTTCTCGAAAACTTGCATGTTGTTAAGAATAATTGAATTGTGTTTAGCGTGTTCTAAGCATAGAAGACGGGCAACAACAAGGCCAGATATTTCCAAATTTTTTGCCATGCCTGAGCCATGCGAACTTTTTTTTACGCGAGTAGCCCTTTCAAATATCGAATCCTCATTTTTTCACTAATATTAAACATCAAAACCTATAAAATATGTAGTCATCAAAATTTTATTTCTGGTCCATTCGATGCTAAAACATCCAGTAATCTATAATAAGTTAAGTTTTTCGAATTTGTTTAGTGAAAGAAAGCTTCTAAATGAAGAGCTTCATAGATATGAGAACAAACCTCAAGCTCGCCGTTCTAATACTAAACTTTCCATGTCTAAAGTATACATTACTTTTACTTATAAAAAATAAAAACTGCGATTCATTAAACTAATCTAACAATTAGTAGATCAATTAATTTCCTATTTGAACTTTCTTTTTGCAGTATTAGCTCAGCCACATAAAGAGGAAGCAGTGCATCCTCTTCCTATTCGACTTTCGAATGTTAATTTTCGCGAAGATTGCGCTTTCGATAATCCTCCAAAAATCTTAGTACCTGGCATCGTCTTTCAAGTAGGATTAGATGATGATCGCAGGTACGTCATTGGAATAGTACAAGGGAAGATGTTGGTTGCATTTTTTGATCCTACCATACCGGTTTATGGTTCTGAATACAATGGAAGAGTTAAAATTCGCTTAGATGGCGATCATGCCAACGTGACTGTACCAATATTAAAAAGGGATCGTCTGAATCTTCGTTTCCGTACCTGGTTCATGTCACCAAATATCATGCCCGCGATGTTATGAGTAATTCAACTTCACAACATATATGGACATACCTCGTATGCAACATTTCCTATATTTTCAAGAATCTTTGATGATTTTTTTTCATTCACTGTATCAGGTCGATTTGAGTAGAATCTTTCGGATCATAACCTGTATCACGCTCTTCCCATCATTTAACAAAAACCATTTTTATTGTATTGTACATAAAATGAAATTATAATATACTTATAGCCATCTACCTGTAATAAAACTATGATAAAATAATAATTTGTTTTAGTGTTTACTTTGACCCTTGAATTTTAATTAGGCCAGCTGGTTCTATAAGAAATTTTTGGCTGACAGCTTCCCATTGGCCTGGAAGTTTTTTTACGTGAAATTCAGAAATTAGGTCAAATGGTAACTTCCGTCTATTAATATTTAAATATTGAAATCTAAAAATTACGTCTTATAAAATTCTCGACCAGTGTCAACATTTTTTAAGTGTTTTGATCAAAAAGCTTTCTTGTTTCACCTTCCTTGCTGCAATTCAGAGTGTTGATAAACTTTTCTAATTTCCTGAAGAAACTTGCAAAAATTAACATTACAAAAATAGTGTACATGTTTTGAAAAAACTACGAAGCAAATTTCCTTGAAATGGCCATCTTTGATTTTTCAAACTCTCATAGTTTTATGCCTGAAGGAAGCTGAGAACATATATTAGAAATTTTGTTTCCTCATTTTACAAAATGGTTTCAAATTACCAAAAAAAATCTACCAAAGATATTTGATAACGGAATAAAATATATTCTGAAAGTAAAAGTGGATGATACTAGAAAAATCAGCAATTCCAAATTTCCGAAATTTTAAAACCACGATTTTTTGAAATTCCCGAAATTTCAATTTCGGGTTGAAGTTTACCTGCAACAAAAATTACCCCATGTGGCTAAACTATTCTCAATGTTTACCTAGAAGGCCTTGTAAACTGGTCCCTGGAGTGAGTTCCTCGAAGACACGAGATTGAACCAATGCACCAGGTGTAAGAAACACATCTT